>JAOCPT020506446.1:0-12210 GCA_026546935.2 Palythoa grandiflora
TAAAAAGTTAAGAAACATTGAACCTCGGGAAAAAGTACCGGTTCTTATAAAAGAAAAAGTATGTTGGGCTGTTTAGCCGCAGGTCTCAACATGCCAGTACTTACATATAGCGAACTTGAATCCGACAGATCAGTCCTTCATCTCTAAAACATTAGGCTTTCGCTGATTGCAGTTGTTGTGTTTTAAAACCAGGGGCTTTTTAACAATAACGGTATCGATAACGATAACGGCCACGACCACGACGATGAAAGCAACGACGACAATGACAATAACAACAATGACAATAATGACAATAACGACAACAATGACAACAACAAGAATGACAAGAACAACTACGACAACAACAAGAATGATAACAATGACAACAACAAGAATGACAACAATGACAACAACGACAACAATGACAACAACAAGAATGACAACAATGACAACAGTGACAGCAACAAGAATGACAACAACAACAACAATGACTATACATATAACAATAATAATTCTCTTCTACATATTTTATGCAATAACACAATAACTTTATCATAATCTGATTCATTAACGCAGTTGTTTACTACGTTAAAATACGACTCGACAACTCTTGTCTTCTCCAACTGCCATGCTTTCCTAGCACCCGTGATTCTTATGCCAAAGTATAGATTTGTTTGGTGTTTTATTGTTGTCTTTTATGTTATAGCTTCTCGAAATGATGGACAAAGCAATACGGGATTTTCACACAGTCAGGTCAACTTCAGATCTGAGTCGTGCTCAGTTAATGCTACAGGACCACATTGCTAACTACCAGGCTGCTATTGACCTTTACAACTACACCATCAGCAGTGGACAGGACATCTTGGCTAAGGCAGCTTCCACTTCTGCTGTCAATGTTTCACGCGAGGAGATCAAGCAATTTTTGGATCAGACACAAAACAAGAAGGAAGAATGGATGAGTTTGTGGGAACACCACAAGAACAAACTGGAAGAAAGCGTGAAGCTGTGCGAGTTTGAACGTGATATCAGCAAGGTAAATTGGGGTATCTTTGAATGTCACTATAATTAGAATTTTAGATCAGCCGGCAGGTTAGTATAACCTGTTTCTAAGTATTAATATCTTTTTTTAATTGTTGTTGTATCTAAGATTCAAAATGAAAAATTTGTTGTTGCTTTTGTGAGGCCCAACTAGCTGTCTTTAATTTGTCAGAAATTGCGGAAATTGCTTCATACTATTCACAACTATATCCCTGAAAATCCTAGAAAGTGTTAGTTCAATAGTGTTTTAAGGGCAAAAAAATGTGTTTTGGTGAAGATTAATTTGACTTTTACGATTTAGTTATTTCAATTAATTCGTATACGTTTGATCATTGGTATCATGGATTAAGTGAAAACATAACGCTTGTGGGATGTGGCTTTGAAAGATAAACGTACAAGAACAAGTACAGTGCTCACATGCGAGCTGATGGAAACTTGCAGCCACTATATTGGTCACTATGGCCACATGAGTAGCAGGCATTACCCCTTAATATATACCCTTAAATAAAGTGAGCCTGAGTGTTAGCATTCACTATACTGGGCACTATGGCCACATGAGTAGCAGGCATTACCCCTTAATATATACCCTTAAATAAAGTGCACCTAAGTGTTAGCAGCTGTGGACAGCTGTTTTGGCATTAATAGGCCTTGTAAAAACGGCACAGTGTATCATGGATTATTTGATTGTTTTTGGGTAATTGAGGCTATATTAATCACCCGTGCCCTTCTAAATGCGACGTGTTCAATAAATATTTACTTCATTTTCAACGTTCCTTGTTTTGCAGGTGAATTTGCAGATAGAGCAGCATAATCGAGAACTGTTAGCCCTGAACATGAAATTTGGAGACTCGCTCTTGGAAGCTGTCAATCTTTTGCAAGAATCTGACAGCTTTTTGGAGAAAGTTAAGGTAAAAAGAAGAAATTCGGAAAATAATTGGTGTGATATTGTAGCTAGTTAGGCTTGAAGTTAAAATCTGTGGTTGCTCTCTGGGGAATAGAGGAGCATGCTAGTAGTGAGAGTACAACGGTGAATACCGAGGAACATCAGGGTGTATCAAAAATTTGATTGCCAGTTGTGAGGAATTTCATGTCTTAGTCTTTTAGCAAAACTATAGCTACTAAATAATCAAATTTTACTGCTTTACACTTTCAATAGCCCACTGACCAAAATGTTGGAAGACTGACCTCCGAGGCTGAACAAATGGTTGAAATAAGACATTATGATGCTCCAACCATCCAGCGACAAATTAGTGCCATGGAAACCCGCTGGCAGAGATTCCTGGCTCGCATGGAGGAGCATCGCATTATGCTGGAGGCTTCGATTGAATACCATCAGCTGTACGAACAGGTGGGCTTTTGGTAGAGAAACTCGTAAACTTAAAACTATAAAATATGCTTTACGGTTCACGTAATAAAAAGTTAGAATCTTAAAATGACGTTTCGGCTGCACCTGTGGCAGCCTTCATCAGAATGAATTTAGAACAAGTAAAAATGTTTAAAGTTGGTTAGAATTTGCCTAAGTAAAAAACCTATCGTATATGTATCTGGTTAAACAATGGTTGAATTCAAGTGGAGAAGTTCTTTGTTTCTTTAAGTAAGTTAATCCACGTGCGACTTAATTTATAAGAATCGTCTCTATTAAAGTTATTTTTATGTTTTCTTAAACTATCTAAATTCGTATTTTGTTTTGAAAAAATGCGGGTTTTATACAGGTTCTTTTTAATACCTAGATTTGGGATAGTTGTGATGGGATAATTCTTTTCTAGGTGCAAATAACAATAGCATTAAGTTGGATTAGTAGTATAGTAGTAGCATTAGCACTGCCAGTACTGCTATAGGTCTTGTTGTGCGATCTTCCAGGTAAGAGTCGTTGTCCTGAGAACTGTTGTTGAGGATTTATACGGATCCTGGAAAACCGGCAAAAGTTCTGAAAAAACAAAACTCGAATCCAGGGAAATCCTGGAAAATTAGTTTCGGTCCTGCAAAATGCTAGTGGTCGTACTAGCATTAGCTCTTCCAGTACTGCTATATATCTTGTTGTGTCGTTGTCCTGAAAACCGCTGTCCGGGATTTGAACGGATCCTGGAAAACCTGGAAAGTCCTGGAAGAGCAAAATTTCAAATTCCAGGGAAATCCTGGAAAATTAGTGTCGGTCCTGCAAAATCCTATTACAAATTAACGTTTTTTCCCACAGCTTCAACTTTTGTGAGGATAGAATACGCTATTTACCTAATACTGTTAGGTTAAGTTTGTTCAATATTTTCTTTTTCCCAGGTTATTGATTTTTTAAAAATTGTCCTGGAAAAGTTCTCGAACTTTTTTTTACCAATAGTGTAACAGCCCTGGGTTGTCTGTATTCAGTGAATGACGTTTCGATAGTTTGTGTGGAAATCATCAATAGATTCAAGTGAAGAACCAGTATCGTCATTTGAATACTGATACGTCCTGTTTGTGATGGCTGGTTGGTTAGTTTAGCTGTGGCAAATTCAGTCTTAAGGACATTAAAAATCAATGAATTTTCTCTTCAGAAGCCAGTTTCTAACCACTTGTTTCTCACCGTTTAGACAATCACGTGGATTAGCGATAGTGAGCACTTCTTGATTGCAACGAGAGAATCGGCCAGGAATTGCCGCTCTGAAGAGGAGGTTATCGATCAACTGGACATGCTGGAGGGGTTTGTTAAACCGGGACTAAACAAACAAGATGCACGACTGCGAAAGATTGCTGAATTGTCATCTAAACTAATGAACGAAAAGCCAAGGAGAAAGGCCAAGGAACTGGTCGCAAAACAAAAAGAAATAGCAACAAAATTTGATCTGATGGACAGCGATTTGTTTAAACTGGCTGAAAAACTGAGAGAAGCAAAGCGACTTGGAGTTCCAGTTAAGGTAAGAAGTTGTTAAATTTGTTGGTGTTTTAGTTGGCCAGCCTTTTCCACTGTTTTCCCCAAGTTTGAATGACTCTTACATTCCAGTTTCGTTTTTTCTTTCCGTTTAGTCTCTTCAAACGAGGGAAAATGACACGTTAAGATATGGTTGTGTTGTGCATATTTTCTTTACTGCACAGTCGCATACATAGTGTTAAGCAAAAAATAGTTTTTTCTCTTTTACTTTGCAGTATGTTTTCACTCATAACAATATTGTTTGCTTGCACCTTGCACCCTCGCACCTCGCACCTCGCAATAGTAAAACAAATAAAAAGAAAACGAAACTAATTTGTTTACTATTTGTTAGGAGGAAGAATTATTAGCAGAATCCCTTGAAGCATACGAAAGGGAACTACAAAGCGAAACCGACGAGTCTACTGATGAGGATTGTGGAAGCCCAGTAGTTACCCGTGTTGGTACTCTCTCAACATTCGTTGAAGATACTTTGGGTAAGAAGAGAAAAGCAGAAATTGTTGAAATTGGTGAGCCGGACGTCTATGGTAAGCGAACGCAAGTGGCAGTTAACCTTAAAGCTGACTTTCCAGTGTCTCCAGAGGTGGAGAAGAAAATCGAGCCAATAATCAAATCTGAAATTCGTAGCTGGTTCGAAAGTGGGAAAGCCGTTCATGCGCTAGGCTTTCCACAACACGAAATCATTGTTCATATTGATGAAGAAGCACGGCGAGAAGGGACTGCACTCACCCCGTGGGGAGGGGATGTAGTGAAAAAGGATGTCACCGTAACCACCCTAGGTCCCTTTGTGAAACATGATATCGAGGTTGAGACTGGTATGGATGTACAAACCTCCATACCAGGCTCCTCAGAGGAAGAAGGTTACAAACGTACGAGGACATGGCGAACCACAACGAGAGAAACAACCACGAGTGTGAAACAGGAAACCAGAACAGAGATCGAGATGCTTGTTCCTGAACGACCGGAAGTGACGTCTAATTTGTACGTCTATGAATCAGAACCACAGGTACAAGGAGAAGTAAGTGTGACAGTTCGATCAAAGGCTGCCCTTGAGAGCTCACCCGACTCTCTACGACAGATAGGAGGTGCCGAACTTGAGAATCTTGAGGGAGATATCAAACAAGCCAACGAGAACATTTGCCGAAAATTGGAAAGCTCTCTAAGCACCTCACGCAAACCGTAAGTACTGATAACAACAACAATAGTTTATTTAGTCCTCATTAGGCATGGATTTTTTTATTTACAGAAATATACAGAATAATTATTAAGTGTTAGAAGAACACAGCTGCTTAAAAATAGCATAGGCTAGTTGAGTTAAGTAACTGAGGTCAAGCGGAAGTTACAGATATTATTTGTTGAATAACATTTGAACGATGCATATTAAATACAAGACAGATACAGCTAAGATGATAAAAAAAAGAAATAACGTGACATGAGTAACAGAAAGAAATAAAAAGCGCTTTTTAAGCGCTGGTGGCTACTGCAATTTATAGTTAAGAAAATTTACAGTTAAAAAACCTTGTGAATCTAGTTTAGAACGTTTTTTTATTCTCACATCACTTATTTACGTGGGGGATTGGGAAGTTTATCGGATGCTAGTTGATTGATTCCGAACGATATTTCGAAGTTTTGCGGGCTTCCTGTGTTATTTGGTAACTTACCTAGGCTTCCTGTTGTGGTGTTACGAACTCACTTACCTGGACGATGACATAGTGGCTACCGTCTATCGACGCAGTAGCCACAAAAATAGTAACTACAACTGAAACAAAATTAACAGGTGTGGGGCATATTGGCAACAAAAGTGCATCATATATCTGAGTACGAATTAAGGATAGATTCTTTCAGTAGTTTCTTAAATTTGATCCTGTATTCTATCTTGAAGTTTTCTTGGATCTAATTCCAGACTTTAACGCCTGAGAAGCGGATATTAAACTTGCCATAATTTGTTTTTATTTTCGGAACGTACTGTAGTATGCATTTTTGGAAGCTAACCTGGTATTGTATTGGTGAATATTGCTAACTGGGTTGAAAAAATCTAGAAAAACAGGAGGAATGGAATTTGCATGAAAATCATGCATGAACATGGAATTTTGGAGGAATGCTACATCAGTAAGTTTCAGTAGTTCTAGTTTAAAAAAGAGAGGACTGGAATGTGCATTGAATTCAAAGAATGTGATCAGTCTGACGGCTTTCTTTTGAAGGATCGTAAGAGGTTTGAGGGTAGATACATATGTATCCCTCAGGTCGTCACTGCATAAGATAAATAAGGAAAGATATGCGCGTAGTACAATTGTATTAGTATGGTCATAGATACAAAATGTCGAATCGTAATTGATATACCGACACTGCGTTTTATTTTCTTGTATATGTGCTGCACATGGCTTTTCTATGTAAGATGAAGTTATTGTTACTTTATCCTTATAGGATGCATCGCCAGCTGACCGAGATAATTGTTCCACAATACGCTGGTGGTGTGTTGGTCTTTACTCCACCCCAAACACCAAGACGAGGCTCCCTTACAGGGCCAATCACAGCTCGGCAGGTGTTTGAAAACGGCAGCTCCACTGATGAAGATAAAATACGCAGAAGTGTTAGTTCCGAAGTTTTAGTCTCTCCTACTGATGATGGGTTTGAGATGGTAGAACTTACAGTACAACCCTTTATTGATGGGAAGCCCGTAGACAGTCAGAGTGAGGTAGCCTTGAAAAGGATGGAAGATATTATAGACGAAATGGTGCAAAGCGAGCAGAAATACGTAGAAGACCTTTCGTCTTTGGTGGAGGTGAGATTTAAAGAGAATTCGAACACATTAATTTTCATTGGTTTCGTACATTTTCACATGTTCACGTGAATGCGTGTGTGGGTGGGAAATTTTTTTTGCTGTCGGTTGTGTTTTTCCTTATATATCATAGTAACTTCAACTTTGTCTATTATGCAAAAGAAAGTTTCTGTTACGTGCTGTTTAAGGCATATGGAGTAACTGCATTTCACTACTAAAAAAAGATACTATCCAGTTTCACAAAGTTACCAATAGGTTTCAATAATTTTTATATTTAGCCTTAATGGCCTATATCTTCCACTTTTGAAAGAGGTGAATACGTAGTGTGCAAGTGGTCCATGTCAAGGATTGCTTCAAATGTGTTTGATATATTAACAGGATTACTTGTTTGAGATGGAGAAGGCCCCACCTGAAGTTGAAGAGAAAATCAACACAGTGTTTCACAACACCGAGGACCTTTACCTCTTACACAAGACGTATGTGATCAAATTTCATTGTTTTGTTTGCTTCTTGCTGCATAAGTTGATACAGTTTTGTATTTTCGTTCTAGCATCTTCGTGGATCAGTTAAAACAGTGTAAAGGGAAGCCGTCAGCCATTGGTAAAGCGTTTTCGAGCAGGGTATGCACTCATTTACATTAAGGTATTCGCAAAACTTGCAACAACTGGTTTCTTTTTTTACAGGTGAACAGACAAATGAAAACAAACAAAGAGCTGAACAGAAAAATGGTGTAATTGCAGTTGATGACAGTTTTGAATTGGTATCTTTCGGTAATTTGAAAATAAAGCATCTTATACTCAGCAGTAAACGTTTTTAACACGTTCCTCGACACACGCACGTTTTTGATGTTATGATATTTTTATAGTGAGTTGTTTGCAATCAAAGTTTTTCCTCGGGTAAAGGCTGCTCTGTACCCGTATTGCATGCTGAATATACGCAGAACTTTCTCGTCCAAAATAAGTTATTGGTCTTGGTGTTGCGAATATTGACAAGTTTCCATGAAATCAGGCAAACTTTGAGCTCGAAGCCAATTACTGAAAGTGTATATTACTATCATTGGAAAAAGGTTTTCTTTTCTGTTTTGTTACTCTTGCGTCACTTTACTTTTTTCTGCGTAAAATCGTTATTTCGCTTTCCATTCCTTCTCTTGTCCACGTCGTTGTGCAAGCTAAGTAGGAACAAGTACTTTTGAACAAATTGTAAACGTAGAATAGCATTTATTTTGCCACTGTTTATGTTGCAATACTAACTGAATTATTGTTATTGTTGTAGGAACCAGAGTTCGACGATTACGTAATTTTTAGTGATGGCAAAAGTGATTCCGACGCCTTCATAGCCAGCCATTCTGCCACTAAAGATTTTCTTGAGGTTTGATCCATCTTTTAAAATAATGTTTAACTGCATGAAGTTTTTTGGCCCTTCAAATGGGAGTTTAGTTTTCAAAAAGTCTAAATAGCGGTATATGTATTATCATTTTTAACGTAATGACGACACTCGTCTTGTTGCATATTTCGGAAAGGACCCACTGCCATCGTCAGAATAATGTTTAATGATCCTAAAATTAAAAAAAAAAAAGATTGCTGATAATAGAATAAATTTTATTCAAAACTGTAGTAATTTGTTTTGAAAATATTGAGTTTGCTTTGTTGTATCGGCTGTTGTAAGTACTGACTTTCGATTAACAGTAGTATCGAAGGTAATCTAATGTTTAAGCACGTTGTCAAACGTGGTTCAAACTTATGAATTGTTTTAATTCAGAATTGCAGAGGAAAAAACAGAGCGTCACCTTTCGAGGAACTGATGGAGAAACCGCTGAATCGAATATTCGAGTATCGCAGCTACCTCTTGGATCTGCTGAAGTTTGCTGAGATTGCCGGCCTTAACACAAGTGATCTTAGGGTAACAAATGAAGATCTTTATTTTAACAATTAGGAATATCAAAGTTTACAAGTGGCAGGAAAGAGTTAAACCTGAGAAAGAAATTGTACTTTTACCCGAGTGATATTGATTGAAATCTTGTCATTTCATTCTTGTTGATCAAGGTGTTTAGTTCACCTGTAAACCACTTAGTTTCTGCTGTTTTTGTTGCTAGGTACTTACAAAAATTTTACTGCAAAAAGAAAAAGAAAATAAAATTTATTTATGAAAGGAATATTTTATCGTATGAAGTAAGGTAGAGCGTCAGACCAGTTATCATGGGGCCATTGGTTCGATTTCTTTAGGGACCCACAAATGTTCCTTCTGAGAAAAAGAAGCTCAAAGCAAGCCCCAGAAAATTAAATAATTCTTTCGTTTTATTTACAAGCTTCGAAATGTATGTATGAATTCTCGGTGCTGGTGCTGTAATGACGTTAGTTTTGTTCATTTATAGGATGGGAAACAGGTTATTGACAACCTTTGCGAGAAGCTTCGCCACCGATCAGAGTAAGTTTTAATGTTCGATGTCATATGATTTATACTGTGTACTCTAGAATGTTTGATTTTGTTTTGTCTAAATTTGCTTTCAGACAATATAGAAATTAGATCTGTCTATAGAGCGGGACATGCACTTTAATTAATAAGCAAGCAGTTTACTTCTGTCTGATTCGCTAGTTCGTTCCCTAGGAGTAAAAACTGTGCGTTTTAACGCAACAAAAAATTTATGTATTTCATCGCAACAGTTTATTAGGTGTGGTACCATAAGTGGGCCTTCGACCGGAAATTCCAATCTGATAAATATTCCCATTTATAGAAGCACCACAAGCCAGAGAACATTTTAATACCCTGCAGTATCCCTTAAGAACACTGTGCCAGAAAACATAAAACTGAGTGCTTCCACGATTATTCTTAAACGTAAACTTCGAAACTATCTTTTCAAAACATATTTTTAGACCTCATAACCTTTCTTGTTTAAATGTATTCTTAGATTATTGGTGTATAAATATATATTTTTTAGATATATCAAATTGTAATTGATTCTGAAAAGCCCAATCGGGGAGAATTCAATAAAGTATTGTATTGTATGTGGGGAACATGGAAAATCTGAAACCTTTCGTGTAAACGATGTTTGTTTTCTACTCTCATAGTTTCAGTGAAATATTGTAATGCCAAAGAAATACGGTTAAAAAGTTTCATATCTTATTTCAAAATATTGTAATCAACAAATGATACTCTAAGAACGTACCTTATGGCAGTATGTTTTTTTCTCTCATGGGTATGCCTGCCAGCTCGTTGGTGGGCATTCACTACAGGTCGTTTCGTTACTACTGATCCGCTTATATACCAAGAGCTTGAAATTTAAGACGGCCATACGGCAGTTGCCGAGGGTGCTCCATTAATTGCCGTAATGCGTTACAGCAACAGCTAGGGGCTGAATTTTGCTGGATTTAGGACAACAAATGGCTTGCCCCTTTTAAAGAGGATATTGCCTCGAATTCTTATTATGAATTCTGAGAGAAGAGTTAAGCCATTTTTATTGGATAAGTAATCAAAAAAGGTAACAGTCAGCAAAACGTTAATTGATAGATAATTAAAAACTTTCAGTAGACTAGTAATGATCATCTTATCTTTTGACCCTCAGAAAGTTTTGGTATGGCCCTGATGCTCTTTGACCATTGCCATGATGCCTGACTTCTCTGAAAAAACAAACGTTAAAGCCAAAGTGGCCGTACTCTCAAAATTAGGGTGTTCAATGCCAGAGTGGGAGTATTGATCCTCAGTTGTGACGTGATTATATATTTGAAAAGAACATAATTTAATAATTCATTTATTTCAGGTTTGAAATCACCGTTGCTGGTCTCCCGGAAGGAATCGAGATCTGTATGGCTATCGAGGATTACAGTGATGACATGAACAACATCTGCCTATTTAAGGAAGAGAGCGTCGTGATTCTAGACAAAGTGTCGTTCCCAGGAATGTACAAAGTCGTGAAACTTCGTTCAGATGGATCTAGGGGAGATGAGATGTGGGTACCGGAAAGCATTCTGGAACGTAAAAAATCCACGGCTGAAATAATCTTGTCACCAGGTGAGTTGTGTTTTATTGCACATACATAGAGGATATTACACGGTGGCGCCAACATATAAATTTTGTCTTCGAATGGAAAAAAAATATTTCACGAGTGAGCTATCTCCAAGGTATTATGTTGTTTTCTTTTTATTATTTTTAAAAAATCTTCACAGTCAAGCGACGCTTACGTCTTCGGAAAATCGTTGGAATTCACCGGAACTATCCAACAGTTTCCGAAAATCTTCGGAAGCTTCGTTTCTTATGCGTTTTTGGATTTTTAAAATTCGGCAGTGTTCGGAAATCTTCGAAAAATTTTGGAACTACTTTAAAATCTGTTTTTAAGTAATTTTACGAATTTTGAAAATTTTCGGAAGAACAAAGGAATGACGTCAGCGATATCTTCACTAGTGAGGATATTTAAAATATGTTTACTTATACGAGTGGCGTATTTTACAGTAAAACACTCAAATCTATGCCAAAAAACCTTATTTCACAACCTGGGTTAATTTTGGAATACAATTTTGAATCCCATTCCAAATTTCAAAATCGACCCCATCGTACTGTCGCAACACTGTATTTGTCCCGGAAGTAGCACAAGTCGTGGATTCGATTCCTTCTCGGGGCTTCTGTTTTTTCCAGCATTTATTTTGATAACATTTCCTTTAGAGACACAAAGTGTGTTGCATCTAAATTTACTTTATATCTATTGTAACAACTTCGCAAACTTTACAATAACCACAACGTTCGTTTCAGGACCTCGAACGTTCTTTTCAAAAACGGCCGTGTTAAAATATTTTCCTTTCATTCAAGAAAGTCAAACCGGATGTTTTTCTAATAGTTGATCTTACATATAAAGCACGGTATTATTACGTTTACTGAAATTAATTGGTGCAATAGTTGAGTCAGTTTCTATACTCTACTTACCGCAAAAACCGCACGATTTCCTACACTGTACTTCCATAAGAGCTTTATAATCTTTACAGTAATTGTTCTTAGCCATTTGTGGGCAGCTATCAAACATATCAGCACATTCATCTGCGATAGAAGTAAAATAGTGTAAGCTCATCCAAACTATGATAATCAACCAACTTGACTACAGCAACAGTTGCTTCTGTGGAACTTCTAAAACCCAGTTAGAAAATCTTTCCAAAACGTAGCAGCTCGATTAACCTCTAAGACCTGTCGCTCTTCTCTCCTGTCCTGCATGCCTTTCACTGGCTAATTATTAAACAGCCTATTCGTTTTAAAATACTCCTCATCTCAAAGCACTGAATACCCAAACTCTTCAATACATGCAAGACCTCCTGTCACTCAAAAAACGTACTAGCTTTAACTTTAGTACCGACACTAACTAACTCTTTCTAAAACTCTCTTTTTCTCTATGAGGAAACATAATATAAATTCATCCAGTTTAGTAAAATGTTAATTGTAGAATTAAATCTTTTACTGGAAATAAGTGTATTTGAAACGTAGAACATAGAACGTTTCGGCCATAAACCATGGCCTTCATCAGCTAATGATGGAGGTC
>JAOCPT020506497.1:0-12209 GCA_026546935.2 Palythoa grandiflora
GCCCCCCCTAGTGCTCTTCCCGGTCCCCCCCCGGGCCGGGCGCCGGGCCCCGCCCCCCCCGGTACGTCAAATTTTCAAGTTCAAACATTTTTTGTTGGTAAGGCCAAATAAACAAGTTTCTCGTTTCTGTCCGCCTCCTTTGTTCACGCCGCCTCCTTTTTCTTTTTATTCAGTTTATTCTGTTTGCATAAACACTATTCCAGAAAAATTAAAAAACTCTTGACAATAGGCTCGATTTAGATTTAAGAATTGTTAGAGTACTCTTTTCAAAGAATGCAATTTGCAATCGATCGTAACACAATTCAGAACATTTGTAACTTTAATCACAATAAAGTTTTGTTTTTGGCTGTTTTGCAATGTTTGTCAGTTGAAATTAGTAATGAATTTACAAAACTATGGTTACGTGCAAAGAAACGCCGAGACTGAAAATATGAACTCAAGCTAGTGTGTTATAGATGCATAGAGAGTTCGTGTCTTACCTCCAAATGTCGAAGTAAACCTTTCCACTGACATCCATTCTTGCTAAATTTACAGTTGCACTGCAATTTAAGTATTTCTTGCTCACAAAAGCGATCAAGAAACACGGAACTCAAATCGATAGTCTCGTTATCCACCGGACACACAATTGGTTCCTTTGTTCTATTAGACCAAGAAATATAGTCATTATTACGCAGAATCCTGTCAGTACCTGTCTTGTTATGTTAATGTTATATTTAAAGACGTAAATAAGACGTAATGCACTTTTTTCATTAAGAGCAAAGTCGATAAGAACATTGATGCTGAATCGCGTGAAAATTTTAATTTTCTTAAAAGAACAAATTGAGGCTGAAAAGTAAATCTTCGTTTTAAACACTTATTTTAAACCCAAGAAATAACGATATACAAAATATATATTCACTTAGTGAATAATATGTGTTAGAACTGCGAATGATCATTGTTTGAAAGTCAAAATAAAAATTGTATTTGTTGTTTACACTGACATAAAGCTGATACCTGTGCACTATAACTTATACGCATAGCCAATTAGCAGATATGAAGAAATGTTAGGAAATCTTAAAGCTCAAGGAAAACACTGTCCATAAAAACAAGATAACTAAACAGCTTGGGACTGAAATTGCCAAAAAATATAAAAACCTCGAATTTAGGCAAATTATTACTAATTCTTTTAAAATGATTTTTTTGACAGATGTGTTTCGCAATTTGTGGATAACATTTTATTGTCAGTATACTGAGGTTACTCAGCCGCGAAGCTCCCGCAGATATCACAACTTCAAATTATTTTAGGTCAAAAACTGAACAATTTTTACAAATAGAATAGAATGACATTGAGTTCTGGTTTTTAAACACTGGACTACATCGGAATTTCCTTGTCTGTATTCAGGATTCCGGAGACCACAACATATGAAGTGAATTCCAGCAATCTTGAATTTCAATAGCGCAGCGCAGCAATTACGTCATAATTCGGACAAACAATCCAGCTAAATAAAATCAAGTGGCGGCTGACCCAATATTTTCAACCGACCATATTACTTAAAATTCAACAATAAATTCGCTCCTTATAACTCTAAAATCGCTACTTTTTCTAAAGATTCTAAAGACATTTTTGTCAAACATGTCTCTGTTTGTCCGAGTCACGTGGGGGTAAAATTTCTATTTTTAGTATTACTGCGCTGCGCTATTAAAAAACAATGCTAAAAACCGACGTTATGATGTTGCTTAGATCACTTTCAAAGTAAAAAAAGGTTCAGTAAACGAAAAACATTAATTTCTCAAGAGAGTACAGTCAGAGAAATGTAACAAAGAAAACTATAATGATATACAAAGTAAAATGTTCAGTTTGGAATGATTAGATAGCAGGTAGTGTTCCAGTGTTGGCACGAGTCAGATTGCGTGTTTAAATTTGGCTGTTTTGCTTCTATGAACCAGCGTCTTGTAAATGAGACAGTCCAATTTTCCTGAACACTTGTTTAAGATGGTGAAGCCTTTGCTTAGATCAGGAATGTCACGGAGGACATGTGCAGTCTTGAGGTGTTTGCCAATGTTCGAACTAAAGTGTTCCATAACTCTGTGGTGTAGATGTCTAGTCGTGTATCCGATACAGTCTGCATCACCTAAATTAATGACATGTTGACTAATCAACAGTGGTTTAAATTCTCTTAGCTTGACTTCCTCCCGAATTTTCGGCTCTTGTATACGAGAAGTAGGTTTATTTTCAATATCAATCTTATTTAGTTTTTGGGATAGCCTTGTTGTCTATCTGTGATGCCATATCCAATGTGTACTGGTGGAATAACTGTTAATTATTTTTCTGAACAAGAATGATTTTTTCCTCATTAACTTTGAACGGTAAATCTCATTTAATGATACACAACGTACTCTGCTTTTTCATTTTTTGTGTCATTTTGTTTGCAGAAACCATTACGCTAATGCAATATTCCTTAACCCTGTCAATGCTTTTTACTTTTCAGTAGTCGCCCAAAGTGTGTTCCTCATTTGTATGGATACTCTTGACGTTTCTCCATTCTCCTTATTCCAAGCCCCTACCCCGCTTGTTAGTTTTGGGAAGAATTTCCAGCTTGGCTGGTCCTGTTTGATAGAAGTAACCATAAATCTGAAAAAAAAAATAAAGCCCTAGTGTGAGGGGCAACACTTTTTGGAGATTCTACATTTTGTGAATCAAAGTATCTAATACTTAACAATTAGATTATGAGGTCAAGATTTCTATCGCGCGATAGAAATCGAGATCGAAAAATCTAATTGTTTTAGTATAAATCTAATAGTCGTTCAAAAAAAGGTAGTCAATTTTATTGAATACCTCGAAATTTTATTTGAAACCTTGAAGGAGCAGCCACCATTTTATTGACAATCGCCACTCACTATATATCACCGAATATATAGTGGGTAGGGTAGCCAATCAGAGAGCAGCATTGGTAATAGAACGCTAGTTGATTTATACTAATATTCGATAGTAATTCGGTTTATTGACAGGTATATTGCCTGCACTAATAGTGTTGTAGTTTCTTTCCCATCTGCTAATTGTATAAAAATCGGTTCTTGTCAAATTCCAGTACACTTGAGAAGGAAAGAAGAATAGAAGTGAATACGGTTGACGGATTTCAGGTTAGTGTTCCATTTTGCCCCAAAAATTTTTTTACTTAAAAGGAATCCCACAGCATTTGTTAAAATTTTTATTTGATAAACACTCTTATAAAAACAAATGAAATTTTTCATGATTAAATAATCTCACTCTTTTGCTACACTTACATTTGACAGTTGCTTGTACCCTACAAAAATAATATTCTTATCTTTGTGTAATATCGGCAGGGTTTGAACTGCTCCTGAAATTTCTTGAAAACTCCTGGAATTTTCAAATTTTTTGCCAGGGTCCTTGAAAACTTCTGGCATTTTTTTCTACTTATAAGAACTCCACGAAATCTCCTTAAATTTGTCAAATATTTGGCCATATCTGAGGCAAGCCTTAGGTTTTAAATTATTAAATGGTTTTTGTGGTTATCTGCTTCATAGCAGAAGCCACTTTGTCATGACCCGTGTCTGTATGAATGAACTCAAACTCTTATATTGGTCAATAGGTAAGGCGCAAGCCTTGTAATCGTTAGGTCCCTGGTTCGAAACTGGTTTGTTTACCTTTTTTTTCCACTCATTTTTTTCTTCTCTTAAGTTTGTTCCCTCGTATTTTTTTCTTCGCTTATTTTTGTTATATTTTAACAAAAAAATATTATATTAACGCTTTAGTAATACATAAAAAATGAGGTGTGATTTAATTCGTTCTATAAAAAAGCATTAATACTAATACGTGATTATATTCCGCTCATAAAATGCTTTTATTTAAGAAAATCTCGACTTCTTTTTTTCCAAATCATGAATTGCCTACTTGAAGGCGTGTGTTCAAACGAACAACTGATTCGCATTTCGGCGCTAGTCAGGTAGACTTGTCATGATTTGCGAAAGTTTACTCACTATGCTTTAGTTCTCGTCATATTGGTAACGTGCCGTCCCGGGAAATTACTAGCGTCCATGAAGCATGTCGGGTGTCACGTAATACTAACATGTAGGGCTATAGAATGAAATACTGTCGCAGCCTTAAAACTAGTTTAAAGTAGTAGCCAGTAGTAGCAGTAGCCACATGCAGTCCTCGACTGCCTATTTTTTTGAAAGAAAGTTGTTAAATTCGCAACGTAAATTGTACAATTTATTGTCCTCGTATTGCAGTTTTTATACCCTAGAAAGCTCCTTGACTTTTGTGTTATCGTAAGATCTTGTACAAACCTGGTTTCCTCCATTTTATCCGTGAGCATTTATATTTTTCCTGCTTTGTCGATAGGGAAGAGAAAAAGATGTTATCATTCTCTCTTGTGTGCGTGCCAAAAGTTTTACAGGCAGAATTGGGTAAGTTTATCGTCATCCTTATCTGGAGCATTTTCTGGTTTCAAATCAGTTTTAATTTTTGAGTTTTTAGTCCTTCCAAAGCCATTTGTTTTACGGTTTTTTGTTTACCTCCTGGAAAAATTTTAAACAAATTATTTGATTAATCAAAGATAACTTTGTGTAAGTATAAGAGACAAAGTCAAACTAATCACAGTCTTTTTCCGCAGGTTCCTTGCTCAGAAACAACGTATGAATGTAGCTTTAACTCGTGCTCGTCATGCGCTATACGTGTTTGCAGACCTGGAGTCGCTCAAGGTCAGATAGGTGTAACAATAGCAACAACATTTGAGATAGGTGTTATAACGTATGAGTAATTTACCAATAAAATATTGAAGCAGATTCAAATATTGCCTTAAAGCAAGCCAGCAAGTGAGCACTAGACGTTTTTCAGGGGGACCGGTGACAAAATATTTTCTCTGCTGATGGCACGGTTACATTTTCGTGAAAAAATTGAAACATTTCTCTACAGATTTGGCGATTGAACCCAATCATTCAATCAATCTATTTATTAACACTTTTAAAAATTTCAAGATGATGTTTACAAACTGATACAGTTTACGAAATAGATAAAATGAAATCTACCTGTAATAACCATAGGGTGATCCAGACAGGAGGCCATTAATGGAGTTTTCATGATAGGATTTTAACCCCATGGTGACTGCAGTTATAAATATTGCTACTTTTGGAACCATAACTTTAAATATTAAACGTTCTCAAATTAATTAACTGGACATCAGTGAACCGGTGATTTCGCTAGCTGAAATATTTCTCAAATTTCTATATCCAGTGTACCTACTAGAACCTCAGATATGTTTCGAGTTTCACAATTACATTTGTAGCAAAACCAGAAATGCCCGTTTTCCACGTCCCTTAGCAACACCATAAACAAGGACTAAATACAGTTTCGACAAACATTGGTGCTGCTTAGTTTCAATTGTTTCGTGACGTCAAAACCGTGACTGCACAGGCTAATGCAATCATACAATTTTAACCAATCAGAACAAATATATTATCTTCAAGCCATCTGGACCTAGTGGCAATTCCTGTGGCCATTGGATGTTTAAAAGTAAAATCTTGCCCAAAGTGCCTTATTAGGTGCTGTATTTCATCCACAGAACAGCCAGAGAAACAACTTTATTCATGATCCGCCATGTTTTGGTACATAAACGTTGGCATCCCAGTTAGCATGAGCTTGCCTCTTACCCATCATCTAGCTTCATGACATCATTTTGGGAATTTCTGTTACAAATAAGTAAAAAACACCCATAAACACTGTATGCTTACCAGAAATTCGCTTTCGTGTTGTTCAGATAAACAAATTGCACTAACAGTTTTATGATATCACAAAAAGCTTGAGCCATTAGTAAATTTTAACAGCAGTAATCTTCATGAAGGTACGCTATTTTGAACGACAGAATACGATAGACTTTTGACTGCTTTACTAAATCTCAACAAACATACTCAAGATTCCGCCAACAAAAAGTTTAAAAGGTTACGCTAATATCAAAAGGGACAGAGCAAGATACATAAATCACAATGCAAATCACAAATCAAAACCAAGAAGTAACTAACTTTAATATTGTATTTAAGCGAGTAATAAGCAATTAGATTGTGGCGCAAGAGATTCAACAACTTTGTTCCGAATCTTGCATTCCCAATTTTTTAATTTTATAAAATTCCATAATTAGTTTGAAGCGGTGGGAGAGAAAATTATGTTTACGGACACCTTGTGTTTCATACTGATGTAAATTGTTGACAGAAGCGAACATTTATTGAAATTGTTTGTTAAAGTGCCATAATTAAACTGGTGAATAAAATGAGCTGTTTGGAGACAGGTAGCTTTAAAAGGTATCCAAATTTTATTAATACTGTTGGTTTTCTAATGATTTAGGTTGATAAGGATTGGAGAGCTCTTGTGAAAGATGCTGAGGAGAGAGGATGCCGGGTTAGGATTCCATCAAGCAGCATCCTGGAGGTCCTGGATTTTGTCTCTCCAACTCTGAAATCAGTCCATTCCCCGCCAACTGATCCCCGCCTTAGGGAAAGAGGTTTGAGGAGAAGTCAAAGCGGCGAAGGCAGAATTCATGCAGGTCAGGATTGCATCCAGGGGGAACAATTGAGAAGAGTAATTCTACCAACAAAGAGCTCCAACGAAAACCTAACAACAACTCCACAAGCAATTGAAGAGAAACCCGATTATACAACCACAAGAGCTCATGAAGAAACAAACAGAAATTGCCAAATGGTAAAGATGAATACAAACAAGTCAGACGATTCTGAAATTGCAGCGGTAAGCATAGCAAAAAACGAAGATCGCCGTGGAGAAAATTGTGCTGAAAGCACCCCAAACGATAAGCATAAGAAGTCTCACTCTGTGAAAGAAAGTGTTACACAGGCTAAGCAGACCACTGTTGCTGATAAGGTATCTGGTGATAAAACCACGGATGACCCTTATGAGAATGTTGTTGAGGAAGTACAAGAGTTTAATGGCTTTTTGAGATGTCACGAAACAAATACCCTAACCAGGGAAGAAATTCAGTTAGCAGACAAGACCAAGATAACAGCCTCAATCACAGCTTCATCAACTAAGACGAAACCGTTAGCTTCTCACAAAGCAGATGTAACAAGAAAAGCTACTTTGTCTCGTGAAACCACTACCTCAACAGAGAAAGAAAGTAAGATTAAATCTCAGTTAGCAGATAAGAGCATGGTACCAGCTACAAGCACAACGTTATCAACACAGACGAAAGCGTTACCATCTCAGAAAGCAGATGCGACAGGCAAAGCTACTACGACAAGAAAGAAGTCAACGAGCAGTGAAAATAATAAAGTTAAAGAAAATTTAAAGAGTTCCAATAGGTTAGTTAACGAACAGAACAGAAAAAGACAGCTTTCCCAAGGTGACAGAATTGACCTTCCCAAGAAGAGACATTGTAATGATTTGAAAAAGAAACGTGTTTCTGAAAATAATCACAATACAGCAGCAGGTGGCTTGCTTGAATGTAATGGCAACAAAAATGCAAGTGGCAAAACAGTTTCAAAACCCGTGAATATACAGGAGCAGGACTTGAAGACTAAGAAAAAAGTTCCACCAGATACCAGCAGTTCAAATCCTAAAAGTCCGTCATTAACAGCAAAACAAAAAGAAGGCAAAGACGAGAAGCTGAAATTTACGACAACGAAACGCCAGGAACGTTCTAGTAGCAAACAGCAAGGTCAGAAAGAGACAAATGGGGATAAAAGTACACTAGGTGATTTGTCCAAAGTTCACAAAACTACTTCATCGAAACAGTCTTCAGAAAGTACTGTACAAAAGCATTCTGTTGAAGATCGCACGAAAAAGAAGCAACAGAAAGCAGTCACAACTAAAGAATCTTCAAAAAATGTAAGGAAAGATCCTGCAGGGAAAGAAATTTGCTCCACTAGTAGGAGCACACTTTTAAGCAAGAATGATGGTCGCCAACATCCCAAGACAGTAAATAAAGAACGACAACCAAGGAAAGATAACAGCGAGCGTGCCAAGTCAAATGCTGAAAGGAAATTCACAGGAGAGCTTCGTAGAATTCCACGTAAGAGAACTCGAGAGTTTTCTGAGAGGGTTCCCCAAGATAGGCACTGGTACATTAGGCAAGGTAGAGAGCATCGCGCTCATCAAACAGCATACAGAGAAAGCGATGCAAAGTTTAGAGATAGAAGTGCAACACCACGTCGATGTAGCTCATATCAACAAGCATGTTCTAATGAGCATCGTGACAGTGACAATTCCCCGAGATCGAGGTATTGTGATAGGGATAGTGGTAGTGGTAGAGAAATGGGACAACTTGATAAGGAAGCAGACAGAGGATACAGAAAGAGAGATTGGTATACACCAAGAGGTTCCAGCGAAGTAAATTCCAGGGAACGGGGCCCAAGGCTAAAAGAGGATAAGGAATGGGAGGCAAGAGAAAGGGAACCAAAAAGGTGGTACTCGGGAGAAGGGTATGAAAGGGAAGCCGCGGAAAGTGATGACAGAGAAAGATATCCTGTGGAAGGGCGAAGATGGAATGAAAGTCCTCAAAGACAAAGAAGTGACGATGATTTTAATTTTCAACGAAATAACTCCAGAAATGAGGAATGGACCAGGGAGGTGTCAGGAGAGAGGGATTCTCGCCGTACTGGATCTAATGTTCATGAAAGACATTCTAACATGACGTGGTCAGATGGAGGGGGCTGGGATACTGACCATGATTCCTTCAGAAGCCCACCATCGCTTTGGACTCAAGAAAGAGACCCATTAAGGGACTTTTCATCTCATCAAAATAATTTCACCAAAGAGACTCGATTCCAAGATTACGTGGAACGAAGTCCAGAGCCAGGCAGTCCTCGTTGTCAGAGCCCTTGGAACTCTGATATGTGGGGTCAAGAACAATACTCTCCACCGTATCCAGAAGCAGCCCGTTGTCCACCGGACTACCAGGGAAGTTGGAGAAACCCCCCTAGAAATGTAGGCTGGGGCGATTCGCACTATAATCAAGATCATAATCACTACAGACATAAACATGAACAGCAACAAGAAGCAGACCGACAAAAAGAGGTGAACGATGAAAGTGAGGAAAATATACCAAATAAACGTTGTAGTTTATCTGCAGAAAATGTTAGAACCGGCGCAACAAATGGCAGGAGTGGTTATGATAAGGATCTTGTCAGAGCTAAAATTAAACGACAAATAAGAGATGATCACGTATTTAGTTTAAGCATTCAAGAAAACGAAAAGTGTGAAGCCGAATCAAATGGCTGCAGTGGTATCAGTAGACCCTACCAGGCATTTTCTCAATCTGTGAAAGCTACGCCGTCAAGTATCCCAGAAACCTCTGATAATTGTGTTGGGAGCTCAACAGATGTAGTTTCGATAACCTCCGATAAATTACAGCGTAAATACGGGAACATAACCTGCGAGTCTTCCGTTCTGGAAGCTCGGGAGGCCACAAGGCATAAGGATAAAGAGGCAGATTTGCCACCAAGCTCCTCGAGTCATGGCCTTGTTTTTAAGTCAAATTGTAAACGAGCTTCGACACCTTCAGAAGTTGAATTTGTTCGGTTGGTAACGAACAACAATGAAATTCAGGTCAAAGACATTGTGTCAACTTTTGATGCAACAGGGGATTCAACAGTTGACTCAACACAAGATTATGAAGAACTAAATTTGTGGGATGACCCGGCATTTAGTGGTGTAGATGGTGGAGATGATCACAATGAAGAGGAGACACCAGTGTTACTTAAGACACATCAACAAGAACGTGTGCGATCTCCACAGACGAGTGGTGATAAAAGAAAAGTGATACGAAGCCAAAGGTGAGACATTCATTCTGTAAACAGGCGTCGCACTGCGCAAATTTCATCATTTCTTTCTAGGGCTCTGAAAAATCCTGAAAATCACCTTTCTGGTTCTTTGGAAATTCTCTTTCACTCTTTAAAGAATTATAACGAAAGTCCCTTTTCATGCACAAAAGATTTCCTTGCTTTTTTGTCGAATCCAAATTGAATCTAGTTTTGAAACAAATATTATTTCCACGTGATTTGTTTGTTAGCATCGCGGCTCAGTTTCCGTCTTTCTCCCACTTAAGAAAACTGGCAGCAAATTCTGATGATTAGAACGAGACCTGTATTAAAGTGCTACTCGCATCAAAATTTTTAGATCATGAGTTTTTTTGCAGAAAATTAAAGTAGATCCGTCAATACCAATATTTCATTGCCTTGACTTTCATGGAATTGTGGCAGATGATGATGATAATGGTTGCGGCAATGGTGTGGTGCTAAGAACAATGGTGATGATGGTGGTAATGATGTGTAACTTAGTTTCCTCCTGTAACAGTTTGCTAATCCTTAGTTTCCCTAACAAGAAGAGTTTTTGTCACATCATTTTTGGCGGTAGGAATGACGAATCACTCGCTATCTAATATCTGGTGTGTAGATGATGGTGATGGTGATAGTCAGTTAGCAAATGGTCCAAATTTGTGACGCAAGTAAATATTCACCAACGAGACATGTTGATGACACGTGATATCACCTAATCAGGACAACCTCAGACTTAACCCGTGTTAGTTTTGTTCCAAGTAACTGGTAAATAACCTGTTCGTTTTATTTTGTTTTTGCTTTGTATCCAGAAGTCCGTCTACTCGAGTAGTACGAAGAGGAGCCGAAAGGGGACGACCTGACTTGCGTGAAACTATAAATAGAATAAAAAAAAAACATCCCGAGAGACATGGTCCATCCGTTGTCGAAGCTAAAGAGATGCCACCCCATCGCAGACGCTTTTGTGATGGAGAGAGGCACAGCAAAGTTCCTGAAAAGCTCAGGCCCCGCAGACAGAATAGATTAGAGGAGTTCAGGCGGCGCTCAAAAAGTCGCTTAACAAGATAACTGTGCTGTTCATAATCGTTTATAGATGGCTTTATGTTCAGTTTATCTAGGGCGAAAACAATTTGTACCTATAAACACAAATGCTAGTGAGGAATATTTTTTGTTAAGAGTATATTTGTACATATTAAACTTATTTGTACTAAAAATATCTTTTTATCAAACGTTTATTAAAAATGTTCATTTCGTCCCTCTTGTGTTTTTTGATATTTTTGATGCTTTGAGTTTTGAAGTTATTGATTAATAACAATACTGTGAATAATGGAATCGTTGTTTACATTACGTGCTTCATTATTAGCGTACATGACTTCTGTACTCGAGATTCAAAAGGAGAAATTCTACATATCGAAAATCCTTTCCAAAATATAATTTTTCAGACCGACATGCTTACTGCTGTCGCTCTTGTATCACCGCTTAATGAAATAACAACGCTAAATGAAATACCCACCCTAAATGAAATAAAAATCAACGCTAAATGAAATACGAACCCTAAATGAAATATAAATCAACGCTAAATGAAATAAATGGCTCACACGAAATGAAATAACATTTTAACCCTAAATGAAATGAAATGACTCACCTTAAATGAAGTAACGTTTTAACGCTAAATGATTAAGTTATAACACTTGTCCACTATTCACAATTTTTCAATATTTTTACATTAATTATTCGCTCGGTTGTTGTAATAATGGTGTCTCAAGTAATGACGTCATAAATCAAGTCAAGGTGTTTTACAAAATTTTGTTCCTGGGCAGTACCATACACCAGAGACCTATTCATTTTATTAACATTTTTTTACCAGTATTCACGTCACTTTGTTTCCGGGTTAAATTATAAGTGATGACATTACAAATCATGTGATTTTTGGTAAACTTATTGTTTGTTATTATTGTTGATTGGAATTACTGAAACCAGAATTACTGAAGCTGGAACATTGAATTTTGATCCTTCATTGCCAAATTATGAATTTGAATTTGTACCCACTCCGCTCGCCGCAGGAGGGGTTGCAATGTACATTAATAGCGATTTGACATATACTGTGATTGAAAAATACTCTAGTGAAGCTTTTCAAGCTCTATGGATTGAAGTTCAAATGCAAAAAGGTGCAAATATAACATGTGGAGTTATATATAGACAACATAATTCACCTGAGCGCTTCCAAACATACTTTAATGAAACAATTGAAAGACTAAGTCATTCTGGAAAACCTATTTATTTAATGGGCGACTTCAACATAAATCTCCTACGCTCTGAAACATGTAACTATGCACAAAACTTTCTCCTTTCATTTCAAAGTTTTAATCTCATACCCACTATTGATAAGCCAACTCGTGTCTATAACAACTCGGCTACTTTAATTGATAATA
>JAOCPT020506560.1:0-12206 GCA_026546935.2 Palythoa grandiflora
CCTGCCTAGATTAGCTTTAAGCTACATGCAGGATGAACCATTGTACACTGACTATTAGTAATCAATAAAGTTACTGTCAACCAATCAGGAGGCATAGTTTACTCTGTCTCCTGATTCGCTGAGTATCGTGCCCTGTTTTGTCTTTGCTTTTGCTATTTCAAAACTCAAACGAAATGCGCTCTAACAGTTAGACACTTACTTTGTAAATTTCTTAACTTGTCCTAGTTCCCAAATCCTTTGCAGTAATATCTATTCTTTTGAGATCTTAAAATCTATCCTCTACTCTATCCTAGTGTAACAAAAAATAAGAAAATAACTTTAGAATTCCTGTTTTTTAATACTCATCTTCTTCCATGGGCTACACAGCTGCCTGGTAAAGATCGGTGGTTAATACAATAGCTTACCCCAGCAACAATGGTAGCATCTGCTTTTTTGCTCAACAACAGCTTAACGATTCCATCTGAGCCTGAAGACGCGGCGTAGTGGAGAGGTGTTCTGCCCTCCTGTTAAGCGGTAAGGAAAGTTGTTATGTAATTCTAAGGATGTATTTGGGTGAGAGGGGAGTGCAGGGGGGAGCCTGGGAGAAAATGGGGGTGGGTGGGAGTAGGAGACGAAGATGAAGGAGCAGGAAGAGGGAATCGTAAGAAAGCGGGAATTAAGAGAAAAATACAAAATTGTTATTAATATTTATACAGATTACACAAATTTATCAAAAACAAGAGGTTAGCAATAGTGCTTGACTGAAACTTAAGTCAGCTTGCATTAAGCTTTCTCAAAGGTGGTAAAAACGTTTTACAGTGTTTCCACAGAGTTATAGAAACACAAGTAGAAGTTTAAAAGAACTTCGACACTGAATATTCCGTTATTTTGAGTTCTCCCAAATTTCCAAAAGTGTTTTCTATAACTCTATGAAAACACAAACACAACACTCTATTTCCTTTAAAAAAGTCTCCTACACAAAGAAACTAAGACATTTTAAACATTATCAAAGTTTAAATTCTCCTTACTCGCGTAATAGCGTAGAAATTGGCAATGTTTTCTTTAAACAGAGTTACAAAAACACGACTTTCAGCCAATCATTGCGTGCGTTGTTTAAACGTTTTTACATATATCTTATGAACGAGTATTTCTGTTACAGTAAACGCGTTCAACGCTGGTACGTGATAGGTCATTAAATTTTAAACCAGCATGTGTCGTGCGTCTGTCTGGGAGATAAAAAGGGCGTAAAAGTAAAAACGTCTTATTCTTCAAAAATCCTTAACGATTTCAATCAAAAAATGAGAATAAACATTCGTTTTCACTGAAGAAAGTTCCACTTGTAATGAAAAATAAGCAAAGAGGAGTTTCGTTTTGTTAATTTTTCAAAGCAAATACAATAAACACAGGAAGACAGCTTTAAATGTTCTGGAATATACGTATATACATGTTGCTGTTTTTTGGTGTTTCAAAATAATGTAGAACTGTACATTATGATTAGCAAAACAACTAACAAAAATTTACACTTTGTAAATGTTTTGTAAAATATGTAAATGCAAGTGAACTAATATTTTTCAAAACTTCAAAGTCATTGTCACATTAGGAAAGTTAAAGATTGCTTGGAAAACATTTTTGTCTGTTTTTTTTTCTTATTTTATTTTATTTTATTTGTTTTATTTCATTTCGTTTTGTCATTAAAGATCATTATCATTATTTTATTTCATATCACTTTATAGTTTATTTTGTTTCCCATTTTTCTAATACAAATGTTTCATATATTTTGCTTTGTTTTGCCACCTAGAATAATCCGAACTTTTTCTTTCCTCAAAATCTGTAATTGATTTCTTCCTTTAGTCTTCCTTTAACCGCTTTTTTTCTTTTTGTCCTCACCACAAAACGTTTCGGAAATGAAGTTCCGAAGTGTTTTGTGGTGAGGACACAAAGAAGAAAAACAAAAAAAAACAAAAAACAGAGCCGTTAAAGGAAGACTAAAGGAAGAAACTATGAGGATAATCGCCTTCCCCGCTTTCAGAATTTAGCAAGACTGTATTTTTTCCGTTCTTATTACTTTTTAAAATATCTGCCTGAGAGAATAAAAGGACGGAGAAAGAAACACATTTATAACGTAATCAAAACAGTTGACTTTAAAAAATCCAAAATATTTAATTGATTAAATGTATTTGTAAAGCATAAGCAAATCTATTTATAAATGGAAAACTGACTCAGTATAGCCTTGAACATAAAAGTAAATGATATTGGAGGTTATAGCATGACAACAAATTGTTTTTTTCTTTCATTCTCGACAATCATATGTCTCGACTAGTTTAAAAATTGGTTTAACTTTTTTGAACCTAATTTCTTATAAACTTACCATACTCGTACTGTTTTCATTCGCCCGCGTCCGACTATCAAGAAGGCAAAATCTTTGACTTGTGTATTTTAGGTCAAGTTCAGACACGAATAAAATGCAAACGGAGAGTTTCTACTGTTCTACTTCCTTTGCATTGGATTCGGCCCATGTGATGTACGGTGTCGGAACTAGGTCTTAGTTACAAATTTTAACTTTTTTCTTTATTATTTTCTTTTAAAAAAAAATTGTAGACTGATAATCGGATCATCGGGAAAAATCTATTATGATGCAAAATTTCAACATAGCAAAAATCCTGTTTGGAAAAATAGTTATAGCGAATGTAAAACCCTGGCCTGCTTTATGCTAAACTACTAGGCTAAAAACAGGGAACATATTTTAAGCCCACGTTCTTGACGATATGATATCAACTTCTTCAAGATTTAGTATTGTTTATGACAAAAAAATATTTTTACCCAATCGTAAACGCGCATCTAAAAATCTTGGTGCGCTTACTTATGCTAAAAACTATGTTACAAATCATAAAACTTTTTACAAAAAATATAATACAAATTGATTAGCAATTATAAACTGACTTGAAATTAAAACTTAGCCGTTTATCTTTATTCACAGTCAACTGACTTTAGATTAAACATAAAGTTGCGTTTGTTTGCAGTAGTTTTGACTCAAGATTTTTCCAATTAAAGAAAAATAAAACGGCAGTTTTATACTTAACTTGCGTTATTAACCGATGTTTCACGTGCTTCAGTGCACGATTTATGGATACTAATATGAGAAAAAATTGCGTGGGGAATGTCGAAATAAAACTGAAAATCCCAAAATAAGGAATAATAGTATTACCTCGTTAATCCTGCTGAAGATAGGAAAGTTTATCAAAAGCATTAACATTTTAAAGGAAAACGTCTCTGTTCAGTTTTATGACACCAAAATGTGTCAAAACAGAAGTGTGAAATGAAAGAATTTTGTTGAATTATTTTATAATAAAATGTGTGGCAATAAGACTGAATTTTTTCATCGTTTGGATGCACTCGCAATAGTCGCATTATTTTTAAGAGTTTTTTTTATTCCAATCAGTACACTGCTATATATATGTTGAATTTGAAATTATAATTAGATATAAGTCTATTAAGTAGTGATCCGTGTAAGAGCTAGGGAGCTTAGCGGCAATTTCAATTAAAAACATGTGAAATGTAATAATAATAATAATAATAATAATAATAATAATAATGATAATAATAATAACAATAATAATGATAGTAATGATAACAATAATAAAAGTAATAATGATAATAGTAATAATAACAATAGTAATAATGATAATAATATTCATCATCATGGCTTGGCTTCGCGAACGAAGATTAGTTGGGTTGCCCACGTCGACAGCCGCAGGCACGTTCGTGACTGACCAGTCCGATGTGGGATAATTATATTAATATTAATAATAATAGTAATGTCTTTAATAAATTCAAAAAGACATATCTCAAGTTACAAATTGGTCAGATAAGAAAAAGTTAAGAGCTCTAGAACAACTACATGCACATCTACTTACATTAAGAAATAAGGAAATAATTGAAATATTCAATTAAATTTGGCGCATTTGATTGGTCTAGCATTTATTTTCGCAAAAAAAATTACCAAAAAACGTCGTGACCTGTATTTTTTAAAGATGTACCACATTTTGGCCTATTTTAAAGACTGAGAATCCACCGTAACGAAATATGTCCAAAGCAAATTGCCGCAGGCCTATTGTTATCTCCCACGTATCATTACCTAAAATGACAATCACTTCAGCCTTTGTATGAGTTTAATGAGTGTATAGAAACGTCGAGAAAGAAATCAAAGTCTTATCGTCATCCATTTTATTACAAAATTATTCGTCCGTAAGATTTTCTTTAGAAGCTGCAGAACAGGAAGAGAAAAATAAGTACTCAGACAGTTGTTTATGTAAATTCAAGTTTTTATTTCATTTTACAGAACGCCTGAAAGCTTTGATCTGGCATATTCTATTATATAAATTCTTTTATTGATTCTTGGAAAACCGAACAACTTGCTGGTGAGCAAAGTTAGTTAGGATTGACACTGTTTTCATTTAACTTAAGGTCGGTTTCTGCATTCTAAGTGGTGAACGCTGATCTAGCAATTAAAACATTATACGATGTATTGGTAACATTTATCTGTCTATTTGTGACGGTTGTAGGTGAAATTGAGGACAAATTAAACGCCAAATAGTAGTTCCTAACTGAGGCATGGTCTAGCTTTGGTTAGCGGACGGTTTAGCATCCTGGTCCATTAAATAATAACTCAAAAAAAATTCGAATTTCATCCACTCCGACGAAGGACCACATTCCGTAACGGCAGTTTTCTTTTACTATCAACGGTGTTTAACTTAAAAAATCATCAAGAAAGCTGTCCGCCCTAAACAATGGACATCATTGGTTTTCTTCCTTCGTCTTAAGAGCGGGCTATCGTTTGCTTCGGAAAAATACATTAATCAAGGCAGGTCAGCATGAGGAAATGTTTTTTGAGAAAGTTTTTGTGTCAAAGATTTTTTGCTCGTGTGGATGATAAATTTTTGGTACATGAATTTAAGAAATGGCGCCCTATGTAGGGCCTGTTTGCATGAGCGAGGTTGAATATCCAACCCGGTTCAATCTAGAAAGCGGGTTAACCGGTCGCCATACCAAATCTTGTTGCTGTTTACATGCAGAGGTTCAAATCTGTCCCGGGGAGGAGGTTCAACCCAGAAGCCGCTTCAACCGAGTTGAGTGGGATGTTGAACCGGGCACTGGGGCAAATAATTTGTCACAAAAAAATTGCCATAAAAGATTTGCTGGTGTCGGCCAACTTAAGTGCTTTTTGTATATTTTTTTTTCTCAGGCATACAACATATAATCAAAGCAAGAGGATGACTGAAGAACACAAAACAAAGTCGACATCATTAAGCGGTTTCATGTGCTTCAATGCGGCACGATTCACGGATAATAGTAATGCCTATTTTGAGGGTAAGAAATGATTGGATTGCGGATTGCGTTAGGGTAAGAAATAAAAAAAATAAAGGCGCAAAACTGATTTTGAAATAAGGAAAGTGATGGTATACAAGATACATGCGTCCATAGAGCAAAAATAGCTTTCTGTTTTTATTGACTTTATCTAAGTGCAAAAACAACGCAATAAAATTGGAATTTTCAATTAGTAAACTTTGCATTTATTCTTATATCGGTCAGAATCATCTTCTTTCGTCTTAACCCCATGTTTCAAATAAACGAAAAATGTGTCAACTTTGAGCCACTGGTTTTGCATTTAAGAAAGACTGATATAAAACGTAAGAAACCGTTCGATGAAAAAATTAAGCGACCGAAGATTTTAACCCGCAATATAAACCAATAAATGTTTCAACGTTTTGAACCGATGATTTAAATCCTATAAAGTCGGACCATTCATTTTATAGGTCTTAAAGAGTAGAAACGATCGGTGTTATTTATTCTAACTTTTAAACCGATGATTGAAATCCTGCATAAATGATGTGACTATTCGCATTTTGTTGGTCTCGAAACGTAAAATCTGAAAATGTCTACCTTATCACGAAATTCGAAAGTCGCTGGGCAATTTTTGCAAGCATTTTTTGCAAATGGGTTAATAGGGTAGGATGCATCTGCCGGGCAATTGTCTGGAATTTTGATCCTAAAGATATTTCGTTACACTTTCCATCAGAAGAAGAGTGCAGAACTCATAGAGGCTGAATTGGATACTTCACACAGGTCCTTGAAAACAGAAATGCATCCGGATCATCAAAAACTATCGAAAACATGTTGATGTTGCAATTAGCAGAGATTGACATGAAGTCGTAAAAAGCCGTTTGATCTAGATAGCGGCGCGGAACTATCTCTTTAGAAACAAGAGAGAAAAATGACTCTTCTTTTAGTGATTGACTTTAATTTGACGCAAAAACAAATGCGAAAGAATCTAAAGTTTCAATACTTTTTCCTTCTAAATTACCAATTATTGCCACCTGATTTTGTATTTAAGAAACTTATTGATATAAAACCGTTTAAACAAGAAAGCGACCGTGGATTTTAACCGTTAATTTATCCAGCTGCTAAACCCAAATTCATATAAAGCAAGCTAGAAATGTCTCGACTTTTGAACCGTTGGTTGAAATCATTTAAGCTGACCATTCATTTTGTTTGTCTCGAAATGTAGATTCAGAAAATGTCTGTTGTATCACGAAATTCACTTAGTTGGTAACTTGGTGAAAAACTCATACTCGTAGGAAAAGAGTTAAAATTCAGTACCGTAGTTCTTTGGAAACAAGAGCCGAGAAAAAAAAATTCTTTGACTGACTTAAATTTAAGTGTAAAACAAATGAAAAAAATCTTAATTTTCAATATTTCATTCTTCTAGGTTACTTGCCATTGCTATACAACATTTTAATTTTTGTTCTGCGCATAACTGTTAAACTGAATTTCATATAGTAAATCTGATGAACGAATAATATGACGTAGAGAACAAACTAAATGGGTGACACTCTTTCTTGCATGATTCATCGGACAAAAAAATAGCCCAGAAACGCACACAAAGACACAATTGCTTTAAAATGAAGAAGAAAAACAGAAGATTCAGCAACTGATTTTGCTGTCACAAAAAGTAAAATACTGAAACTAGAGGAGTGACCCTAGATTTTATCGCACACGTACTTTCCTGGAGGTAAAATAAAAGATAAAAGCATTGTTTTGAATTTTTCGGGCTTAGAAAAGAAACAAAAAAGAGAAAAAGATATCTCATTTCTTTGATTGACTTTATCTCAGTGTAAAGACAAATACGATAAGATCCAAACCTTCAATAAAAAATAATAAATACGTCGAGAATTTTATTATAAATTTGCATTCGTGTCTAAACGAGTAAATTAAAATATTACAAAACGCCTAAATTTCAAGTCAACTCATTAAGAAATCGAAGAACGCTTAATAATACTTATACCAACGGTAAATCTCGCCGTCAGTTGGTTTCACCAGAAAGTATTGAGAGTATATAGCGGATAAAACTTCTCTTTCGGTTTTAATCCACTGAAAGAAAAATGGAATCTGTTGGCTTATCGCGAATGATAATAGTTAAATAGGTGTTTACCAGTATCTTTAAAAGAGAATGGAACTGTGAGAAAAACTTTATAACTTTTTCACGTTGCTCTTAAAGTTGAACTAGAAGGGAGTTATGTTAGACTTCTTTAGAACTTAAAGACTTATCTTCTTGTATAAATATGCGATTTTATCAAAGTTATTTTGTTGCAGCTATAATCCGATGAAATTCAGTGCAAAGATCATACGGCCGGAGCACAAAATAAAAAGAAAATTTCAGCTTTCAGCTGTGTTTATACAAAGGAGCTCATTTTGCATTCGCGGCGCGAGAAAGAAAGATAAAATTTACAAACAAAAACATAGCCTTCGTTTGATTTATTGAATTTTTCAAAAGTGATATCTAATGCCATTCTCAATGTATAAATTTGAAGAGAAAAATAATCTGTTCACTAAATGTATCTGTTTTTTAGTATAAAGTTTTACTTTTTTTAGGATTTAAATTTTTAAAACGTGGAGTATCAGTGTTATGATCTATGAAATAATAACACCAAATGAAACAATGTCGACGAATTGAATAATCAGAAAAGTTATATTTGCAGTTTTCTTTCTTGTTTCCTATACGGCTTTATCAATTGTTATATTGTATAATTTCAGAGTAAATAAATCGATATTGAGTTGATATGTGTCTCAACAAGAAGTTTGAAATCTACCGCACTTCGATTATAAATTTAGTTTTAAATCAGCTTCTGCAGTTTGATCTGACAGGTTTTTTAAAAAGCTGCTGTTTTAAACTAAAGAGCTTAAAGATACAATAAAATAAATGTTCATAAGTAATTTGTCGTTGGTACTTGCAATTAGATGTTCGCCTTGTCAAAGCGCCAAGAAAAACCAACAAATCGGACTTCCAAATGTTTATTACCATAAAACGGTAGAAAGGAAGTTGTGGATAGCATGATCAAATAACTCGCAAACATGACTGATTACTAATAAATTGACTCGAAACATTTTTTACATGTAATGATATATGAGAAACCACTTGCCTTGTCTTTGTCAATAACCAATGCTCCTAGTTCTAACAATTTTTCTACAATGCTCAACTTGTTATCCCTTGCCGCAAGCATCAAAGGTGTTAGCCCATTGTCCTAGAAAACGAAAAAGCATCATACACAGTTAAACTACATTAATTATTTAGTGAACAGACAGGTATATTTCACAATCAAAGGTTCGTTAGAACTTAGATAGTGTTTCGGAAATATTCAAATAAATATTAGAATATGTCTAGTAACGTTTACTGAACAACATTTCATTTTATAATCTTAAAATTGTTGTTTTGTTCCATTTTCCAGAATTCAGTGTATCTGTACAATAATATTGATGATTATATAGTTTAGTTGACTTTATTATATTTATTTTGAAATACGGTTTATATATTCAGTTAATTGAGCAAAAATTATCTTTTTATGTTTAGCATGAAATGAATTGTAAGCTTGAGCATAAGTGTATATAAAGATTCAATTCTTATATTTTCGCCAATAGTTTACCTCGACCGTAATAATTTCCGCATTGTTTTCAAATCAAACACGTCTAGCTTTAGTTCAGTGTTATATGATTCACGTACACACATTTATATGATACTTTTTACCGTCTTGAGCAAGTCTAAATTGTATTATATTTATGAGAAACATGGCGAGTAATCTTAAACGATGACAACGTTGTCGTTTATATAAAAGTTTCCTGTTTTCAATATTCTACAAACAAAGTCTTTTAAGAGACTGTAGACCTTTTATTTATTTCGTGTCTGTTTACGATGTTCCTTTCTCTATCGGACATAAGGCGAATATCTTTTATGAGACAAATTTATGATTTTGAAAGCAAATGATCGTCAAAAACTAACTGGTCAAGAAACTAGGATAGCGGTTGAATTTCTTGTTATAATAAAAAAAAAGGATGTATAATTTTAATTATTATTTATGTTTTAATAGCTGTAAGGAAACTCGACAACGTTTCCCATCCAAGACTGAAGACTTACAAAACTGAAACGCTATTACTGCAACGTCTTAAATTTTGTGTTGGCCCATTTTATAAATTATGTAATTAATTAAACTCGTTATATCTTTAGGCTAAAAGAAAATGATATTGCTTAACAGTAATAAATATTGTTTTAAGAATATGTACTTCGTCCTCGTTGAAAATGAAATCCGGTAAGTTTTCCAAGTTGTTTTTTTCGACCATAGTCAAATGCTGATCCACTGCAGGCCAATCTCCTTTCAGGGCAAAGGATAGAACACGATTTAAAATCTCCCATCGCATCAATGACGGCGGAAGTTTTTCGATGGCTGCCCGTGAATTTCTCCTGGAACCATTTGATTGTCCATTGTTCAAGTTGGGAGGAAAAAGCGAAGTTCTTCTTCCAGATGGGGCTGTATTGTTAGACATGCTCCGTTGGCCAAAGTCGTCCCGGCGTTTAGGGTATTTCGAGTTCAACTAGTCCCGATTTGAAAGTATCCAGAAAACGACAAAATCTAATTTCCATATCTTCAATTCAATTCAATTCACTTCATTTCGACGGATTGAACTCTGACAACATGCCAAAGGCCACAAAAGGCAAACAGTACGGTAATAAAAAGCTCCGATTGACGCGATTGAATTTGCGCGATATGTCCCGAAGGCTCTCGCATGCGCAGAAAATGACAAGCAAGTCAAAACTGGCGGATGTTTTAGAAATGAGTTTGATTGTTAGGAGTTGTCCAACAACTGTCATTTACTATTCAATCATCAGCAACACAATGAACTTTCGGCTAAAGAAACTTAGCTAGCAATCAGAAAATAACAAAACGCGTTTATTAAACCCTTTATTTATGATATTGAAACACAAAATAGCGGCGGCTCGTGATAGATATAACGAACTTAGTAACTGCGGTCGAAAAATAAATCTTAACAGTAAGACTTTTTCCGTAAATTGGCACTTTTCGTTAGTTACTTAATTATTATTTGAAATAGAGAATATTTGGTTTGAGAGCTCTCGAAAATCCGGTCATTAATTAATTCGAACTAACGGTATTAAAAATAACTTGTAATCTGAGAAAAATACGAAACCATTAAATTTTAAAACAGACTTAAGCTTAAGAAAACACATTTAAAAAATGCTAGAACGCTCTCACTAAAACTAAAATGAAATAATATTGTTGGCCGAACGAAAACTATAAAAGGCCATTAATACAATACAGTTGTAGTCGAAAATCAATATTTTCATTTTTAAGTGTCGATTATTTGTCTGTGGTTGCCACTCAACAATTTACATCACAAGAGAACAGAGTGAGAGAGCCAGCGTATTTCTTTAAGTTTGGTAATAAAAAGAACTAAATACATCAATATTTAATACAACCCTAAAACTACGACTGAGCTGCTTGTTATTGGTTCTGGGAACTCGTCATTACTACATGACATGCAGTATATTCTGGTTGACGAGTGTCGTGTCCATCTCTCTGATACAACCAGAATGACCTAGTTTAAATTATTGTAAATCTAGTTTGGGTCTTCTATTATTAACTTTGTTTAAAATTGCATATCTAGTTTTGATCTTTTATCTCATGAAATAATTGTAAAGTGGTATATAGAGCTTTGTATATGCCAAATATATAGAATAGAGTGATTATATGTTATATTAATAATTAACAATTATTCCAGGGCGCGCGTTGGATATGAGATGTAAATAGCCAACGAGGCGCGAAGCGCCGAGTTGGCTATATATCATTTCATATCTAACAAGGGCGAATGGAAGAATCGTTTTATTAAATTTAATGAGCTTTCTGGACCCTTCGATACTTAAAATTTTCTCAGCTTCGCCTCCTGCACGAATTTTTCAGCTTGGCAACACTATAAGGTCATTCGGTACATGAGCTGATAACCGAGATTGAGTGAACCAATCAGCACGCGAGAAACGCAATATTCGAGGTCGGGAATTTAATAATACGTAATAATAATAATAACAATAATAGTAATAATAATAATAATAATAGTAATAATAAGACGAAGACTGAGAAGATATTTTTATAGCGCCACTTCCGTAGCGTTTAGTGGAGTTACAATTAAAAATTAATACTGCTACTGCTACTACGACGACTACTACTACTTACTATAGTACTACTAGTACTACTATTATTATTATTACTACAACTACAACTATTACTATTATTATTACTATTACTATTATACTATAATCCATATTACTATTTCTATTAGTAAATATCACTACTACTATATTACTATTACTATACTTGTTACTACTACTATTACTACTACTACTACTACTACTACTACTACTACTTCTACCACTACTACGGATTCGAATATTATGAGAACCTATTTTTCTTCTTTTTGTCAGCATCAGACTCTTGACATACGCACATACCTCATCCTTTTAGTTTATAGCTGTGTTGCAAACAATTTTATGTCTCGGTTATTTAACTCGCAGCCGAGCGGCAGCATGAGAAAGAAAACGGCCTGATCACCGCCAGTAGAATTCACATCCTAGCTTCTAACAAATTTGGACCAGATTCTGTTTGTGTATTTTTTGATTCTAAATACTCTTGAGTCTTTCTGCTCTACGTGGCTATTGGAAGTTAACTTAAAGAAAACAAAAGTTATGATTTTTCAAAAGTGTAACAGAAAACCAAAAAATCTTCAGTTTTACTATCAACATAATTTTATTGACATTGTACAAGAATATACTTATCTAGGCATCAAGATAACACCAAACGGTTGTTTTACAATGGCTCAAAAAAATCTTT
>JAOCPT020506628.1:0-12204 GCA_026546935.2 Palythoa grandiflora
CAGCCGTACAATACATGTGTGGCGCAAGGCGTTTCATTTTCCAATACCTTGTTTTATTTTGTTTTTTTCTTCATTAAAAACTGCTCACAGAAATAAGAACAAATTGAGGCTGAAATTGCCAAAAAATGAAGAACAATGAGCCTCGGCAAAATTTACTGGTTATTATTAAAAAAAGTGTGTAGGTCTCATTTTTTCAGAAAAGTTTTATTCTAGAAAGTTCTTTTGATATTCATTATTTCTCAATTTGTACCACTGCAGTTGCTAACGGATCATGCTACCAAGGTATTTCATACACGGTTCTTGCAACTCAGTTTCTTGGACCCTAGGTCTTCTCAGATCCGAAATGCCTTTTAATTTCATATGGTTTGGTCATGTTCTCAAAGGATATTAAGAAAATGTCATCAACCTGTGCTACTTGCATGTGTTTAACCTTTGCTAGCCACATTCCACATGCGTCGACTATTTGTTAGAAAAACTGTATAAAATCAAGGATTACCTATAGACCCTATCGAAAAATGGCGGCTATTTTAGTACTCTTTTGTCTATATTCAAATTAGCCTTACTAGCCTCGGCTCGAGTAACATTCTTTTTGAAAGTTTACTATAAGGACACTCGAACCGTGAACACTCAGAACTTTTTTTCGACTTTTTTTGCTAACCAATCAGGGGCTGACTTGAAAAAAAACTATTCTAAACTTTTTGCGCCTTCGCTGTGATTGGATAATGGCGTAAAAAAACAGTTAATCTATTGTTCTATTAGTGAGTGCTTATTGGACGATCACAAAAAAGCCCGAAAAAAAGTCGTAGGTGTTCACGGTTCGAGTGTCCTCACAGTAGCACAACGACGAAGCTAGAAAGGCTAATTTGAATATAGACAAAAGAATACTAAAAAAGCCGCCATTTTTCGATAGGGTCTATATAAAGTCATGGCTTATACACCGTTCACACTAGAGCCTTGAACGTGTCTAAAAGTTGTTTAGTAAAACACGTTTAATTTTTTGGACTGGTTTTTTGTTAAAAAAAGTCAGGCATGTAGAGAACATAGAAAATAACAAGGTTTTCTCGGCTTTTATTTTTGAGTCTTTTGTATAAATTCTTGTAACACAAAAGAAGCATTGTTTTAAAGTAAAGTTTCATTACATTTTATTTCAAAAACATGTTGTACACAGGTTGATGTATAAAAATCTATAAATATTCTGGTATGGGAAAACCGGCGAAACGCCACAAAACGGTGGGAATTTGCCTAATCTTTTTCTTGGGCCATAGTATTCCTTTATCTCGGCCGCATTACTTAAAATCACTAAAGGACATACTCAAATTATTCAAAGTGTATTGACAGTTTTTTTCTTTAAAAGGGTCTAGAAGGGACCAATATTTGTTGTCGCGCTATAAGGCATGAATTGCGCTAAGAATTCCAAAGATCTAGGAGATAAGCATTCCTAAACGATTTTGAAATTATTTAGAATCCTCCAAACCTCGATCAACACTTTAGTTCCTGAGAGAAAGTTAGTGATAGTCCATAGGAAATAAAAATCCTTATAGTGTTTTATCTCCCACCTTAATTATGGGCCGGACGCGGACCCGAATACAGACTCCACGTCTAATACATCTGGAGAAGAACACGATCTACTTCTGATGTAACGGCAGTTCGCCAAGTCTTCGTCCCAAGCTGTTTTCAACTGACTGTCGCCGTTGCGGCGGTGAACTTGTTCTCGCTCCCAATCAATATCGCTTCGTGCATCAGTAATGGCATCATCGGGTTGCGTTGCTGACGATTTTAAACTTCGTTTCTTTACAGAACTGTCCGAGCAAGCGACGGAAAATGTCGAGCTCCTTTGTCGGAACTTCCCCCGATGGCGTGAAGTGTTTTTGCTTTCTTGTAAGACTCTTTGAGAAGCTAAAAAGTCAACATTGCTCTCCGAAACTCTCCGACGAGGCAGTGGTCCAACCTCGTTAAAATTATCGGGAACAACAGGGTGACAAACCAACGCACTAGGGAGGGGTGGTAGCAGGGTGTGATTCGATTTGCCAGATGACAATGTTTGTTTTGTCTTTGGGCATCTTTCCTCTATAATCGACGGCAGGTGACATAGTTGTTTCTCCAAACCATCTTTAAAGATCTTAGGTTTCACGTTTAAACTGTGCCACATTTCGTCTTTAAAATTGAAATTAGTGCCACGACCAACAGAAAATTCCGATTCGCAATCGATACTTTGATCATCTTTCGCTGAAAGTCTTTCTTCAGAAATCCAAACAGAACTTTGACGAAGGTACTTTTCGGGTCGTGTTCGACGAGGAAAAGTTTCTGAACGCTTCAATTCCTCGGACTTTTGCAGTTCATATTTCTCGTTTAGAATCTTCGTCATGTTTGTGTTAAACTCGCGGTCAAGTTCCTTCAGAGTTTTATTTAGTTCTGCGGACGATCGAAGAATCTTTGCTTTGTAAGATCTACTGCTGTTTCGAGAAAGAACATTGGAGTTGACTGACACTTTGCTTGGATCAGACATTTTATTTCCTCCTTCGTAAGTTCACCATTCTCAAGACGCTTAAAATAACACAAACGGTTTTAGACCGATTTGCAGCTTATCATTCCTTTCGCTGCTTCTTGTTGATGTCTAACGCGATTATTTAAAAGGACCCATTTCCTTTGTCACTTTTTCCCGGTTAGCTGTTTCCAAACTTCACGGAGAACCATGAAAATTCCCTGTGGCCACAGTGAAAGCGTTTGCCAATCAGCAAAGAAACACAGTGCTTCGTTGTAAACAACATCTGACAGGGAGCGTAATCTCTAAAGGTCAACTGCTCTGGAGTTACTCGAAAGAAAAAACAAATCTGTCAAAGTACAATTGGACAAAAAAACGCGTATAGGATTTCAAGAGGCAACGGTGTCCATTTTCATTTGTTTAAGTAATGTTTATTTTTCTACCCTAGAAAAAATTGTTTAGAAATGAAATTAAAAATCTGGTCGCGTCTTACGGAAGATTACTTACCATAACCTAAAAGCGAACTTTTAAAAATAGTTATATTATTAGATTAAACTAATAGCTTTTCATACAAACACTATTCACGTACTTCTTGTGTAAACTAGCGTTTCTAATCTAATTTTCCGGTATTATAAAGTCCATCAATTCTGTTCATCTTTCTAATTAAGTAAGTTAAGAGCTATCAAGACTAGGAGTTGTTCATTTTAAGATATTTTTTATTCATTATATATATAATATTATCAGTCGCTATCAGGAAATTCAGGCGTCAAAAGATGAAGAATATATTTTTAAACTGAAAAGTATTTCATTATTTGACGTTGTTTTCGAATTTTAAATCCAATGAAGTCTTTTGATGAAAGGCTTAATTAACTCCTAAACGCAGACATATTCTGAAGTTATAAACGTTTTAAAAACTGAAAACTGATTAAATATTTAAAATTATAGATAGTAAATAGCTGTATATATATAAAAAAACAGTTGAAATTTTGTGGTTAAGCCAACTTTAGGAACTTCAAAGGGAGTCGGAATATCTTGTTAAAATCAATTTACACCGTGGCCATTTTTTCGCACTTTGGTTAAATCAATAATACAAAGCCGTAAATTGAATTGTTAAATCACGGTGGGAAATTAGTATCTTTTCTTGTTACAAACCAGCCTTTGGCGAAAATTAAGGCTCTGTTATACTGTGCTATTTTCTCAGCAACTTATCTCGCAAGACAAGTTGTATGGGCTGGTTGTCTAGTCTAGCCCGACAGATTGCTGATGAACTGCACAGTGTAATATGGAGCCAGTTGTCTCTGCATTTATTTTTTGTTGCGCGAAGCGTTTCACGAAGTAGAAGATTCAATTCAATCCAATTTTATTTCAAATTCATAAATATTTACAAAGTTGAGATACACCACTGGCCTGCAAATAGTACAGAACTAATCAAGGCAGGTCAGTGGTTACAGTTGATATACGTTTATAAACAAGAAAAGAGAAATACAGTACAAGGTGATTAATCATATTAAATTATTTGCAGATAGAATTAGAGGATTTAAACAGCACTGATAATTTTATAAGCAATATGGTACAGGGAAAGAAAAAGAAAACTAACGTGATAGTAATATAATATATGGATTTGTATTTAAATCATAAATGAATTGCATGACACATAGAGAATTACGAACTACGAAACTGCCGGTTTCAGCTTTGACTGAGCAAGCCTGTATAGATTCGGAGACATCAAAATAGTGGTTTTCGCTCTCAAGAATTGAGAAAAGATGATCAGATAAGTATTTTTTAAAACTCCTTTTAGACATAGCCCGAAGATCTACTTTCGCAACGGATTGCAGCAACTGGCAACACCATTGTAGCATTGTACAGTGTATCACATCTCCAACTACTTTACTTGCAATTTTAAGGCAGTTTTTCGAATAGCGCATGTGCACACCTCTCATTCATTTTATTTCTAAATCAAGTTCTCCTCAGCCCAACCCACGCGAAAATATTGCAAGTTGCCTGCGGAGATCGCGTTGTAGTGTAACACTCAACTTCGGCAACTTGCGATACTAAAATCTCAAGCATCGTGAGACAAGTTGCTGTTTAACACTTTAATCTATAGGATCTAGGAAGGCATATCTTTCGTTTTGAGTCAAAGAATACCCGTTGCTGATAACCCAAATGAGGCCTTTAAAAGTACGCTGAAAAAGAATAAAATTAATGTGACTTTGAGATACTTATTTAAAAAACTCCGACAAGATGTCTTGTGCGATAAATGAGAGAACTCGAGTGTATAAGCATGTGCTCTTTCGACACTTATCAAGGTCAAAACTTGTGTCTATCTTAGACGTATATATTTTTATTCAAATCAAGGGTGAGTTGAAAAAAGCGAATTACGCATACTTTTCCTAAAAATTGCTTAAATGAGACCATAAAATGTATGCTAAAAAACATGAATTGTGACTTTGAAATACTGACTTGTATAAGCATCTTCTCTTTCGGCACTGCAATACATTGTCTGTCTTTAATAGACCTACATTATACTTCAACAGCGAGTTGCTGAAAGCGAATTACACATACTTCTTCCTTAAAATTGTTCCAATGAGATCATTAAAAGTACGCTGAAAAAGTATGAAACTGTGAATTTGAGATACTGATTTAGAAAAGCTCTCGATGTCTTATGTCCTAACTTCTAACTAACAGAACTTGAGTGTATAAGCATTGCTTCTTTCGGCACTTCAGTAACAAGTGCAATAAATTGTCTGTCTTAGAATTCTATTTTACTTCAAGAGAGAGTTGCTGAAAGCGAAATGCACATACTTTTCCTTAAAGTTTCTCAAATGAGACCATTAAAAGTGTATACGTTGAAAATGCACGAAATGTGACTTTTTTCAGAGGATGTCTTGCGCTGTAAATAACAGAACTTGAGTGCATAAGCGTCTCTTCTATCGGTACTTATCGAGTCTATCTTAGTACAGGCCGGTGTACTAAGCATAACTCAGTGATTGTACTTGTGCTGTAAACAACACTGACAACTTGAGTGTACAAGCATGGCTTCTTTCAGCACTTGTCTGACAAGTGTAATACATTGTCTACTGTTTGGCTTATATTTTACTTCAAGGGCGAGTTGTTGAAAGCGAATTACACATACTTTTCCCTTAAAATTGCGCAAATGAGACCATTAAAAGTACGTTGAAAATGCGTGAAATGTACACTTTGAGATACTGATTTAAAATTATTTCTCAGAGGATGTCTTGCGCTGTAAATAACAGAACTTGAGTGCATAAATATTTCTTCTTTCGGCTTGTCAAGTGTTAAAACATTGTCTATCTTAGTATACAGGTGTACTGAGCATAAACTGTGCTGTAAATAACACTGAAAACTTTAGTGTACAAGCATGGCTTCTTTTTTGTCTGACAATCAGTGCAATACATTGTCTACTATTTGACTTATATTTTACTTCAAGGGCGAGTTGCATGCTGAAAGCGAATTACACATACTTTTAATTTCCCTTAAAATTACGCAAATGAGACCGTACGCTGAAAAACATGAAATGTGACTCTCAGATACTGATTTAAAAAGTTTTCCAGAAAATGTCTTGTACCGGAAATAACAGAACTTGAGTGTATATACCGTAATTTTATGTCAAATATTAGCGCCGCCTTCAAACAAACGCCGCACCTCTGTGGCAATGCAGCATTCTTATTTGAAACAGGCAGACCGCTGAAACTGACGAAGGCAAAGGTGAAAAAGAACAAACAAAGCAATGCGTTTTCAGTTAACTGTGTGAATTTATCACAATGTTTGACAATATTTTTTAGTTCAAGATGCGTATATTTAAGTCTTCTTTTTTTTAGACTAGTTTAGTTTGGTCAGTTATGTTGCCATTTGCTGACTTCAATGACGGAACGAAATGTAAAATTTGCGCAATAAATGTTCGTTGAAAAAGAAGCTGTCAACTCATATTAGGGAGTTTAAGATATGAGGACGGCGACGCCGACGACGATGGCAAAAAAACAATAGCAAACACAATCACTGTTGGAATGTATCGACCTGAGCACCTGCATGTTGTTGTCGCTAGAAACAGAACGTGAAAAGACCAATTCTGAAGTTCTTGGGACGACGAGGACGTGATAACAAAAATGTTCTCTGTATTTGTTTATCTTCAAGGAGGAACTTTTGCTATTTTTCTGTTCACAAAGCTGAAGGCGGCAACAACAAAACCTAATGACCCGAAGAAAGAAGTAAAGAGCAAATCAGAAATATATTTTTTCTGAGCCGTCGTCGATGGCGTCGTTGGTGTCATCATCATCTGCATCATCATCATCATCTGCATCATCATCATCATCATCATCATCATCATCATCTGCATCATCATCATCATCATCATCATCATCATCATCATCTGCATCATCATCATCATCATCATCATCTGCATCATTATCATCATCATCATTCTCAACACTACTTTTACCGTCACCATTGAAAAATTGTCAGCGTCTAAAAGCACCCGTAAGATTCTCAATCTGGGTAAAAAGCTTTAGAAGAAAAATGACCAATTTATAATTAAAATTGTGAAATTATCAGTGTCATATATATATGAATCGTACCTGAAATAGCAGTAGCCTCTGGTAAATCTGAACGCAATCTAGAGTCTCTCCGGCAATAATGCAGAGGAACGAAAACGCCACGAGAAGGCGGGCAGGTAAAATACCGACGACCTCTAAAAATACCATCAGAAGAGATAGGATGCTCCTCATCCTAGAAAAGAGAACTATCTTTATTGTACTTTTTGATATGATATGAAAATAATAAAAAAACTGCAGAGAGTGACATCTTATGACAGCCTACAGCTTCAAGTGACCTCATCTAACAGCTATAGCTTCTTCAAAAGCACTTGTGAGGTTTAGGAATCTTTTGTTAAATACAAAATGCAATATGGATGCAATGAATAAAATGCAATTCATGCAATGCTCAACTTTGCGCTTCACTCTGTAATAAATCCTGTTTCTGACATTCAAATACTGAACCCTTTTGGCCCTACCTCGACCCCTGCCATCCCTGCACTGTCGTACACGAAAGACTTGCTTTACTTACATGACCCATTTGATAGACAGGTATTGAGCTTTATAACGTTAACAACGGTAAAACAAAACAGAAATTAAATATACTATCTTTGAAAGTAAAAGATATCGATTGGGTTATTTGAAGCTAGGAAGTTCTGAAAAGGTTTTCTTGAATTTCATTTTTTATTATCTTGGTTATTACCGTTGAGCTTTGTTCGCAGATTTTCGCGTAATTCCGTATATAACTAAACAGGTAAAGAACTTCTGTTTCGACCTCGTCACTAATGGGACTTTGAGATTTCCGAATCTTCATATTTCAAGATTCGATTGCCAACTTGTGATTGCCAATTCCAAAATTCTCTTCTTTGATTGAAGTTTATTATCAATTCTTGGCAGTTTTCCAGTTCAAAGCTTTTTTAAAATTCTAGTTTTCTAGACTGACTAAAATCATTACCCAAAACGTTTTCGTGTTCTAATTTCATTCGGGGTTTACAGTTTTTGAAGGTATTGTTACAATTTGTTTCTTTAGTCTGACTTGATAAAAATATGTAAAAAATACTTGGTATGAACATGTATATCAAAAGCGCTTCAGTCTCACATGCTTACTAGTTTTTGTTTATGTACTTAAATAAAAATTGTTTTGATTTAAATTGCTCATTAGCTATTATATGTTTTGAAACTTTGCAAACAAATGGTTACTTACCAATTCTATTCCAGCATAAAGTCCATTGCAGTTAGGCAGGTTGCCAATCCACCGTATAACACCATACTCGGTTGACTCTCCATCTAATCGATACACCTCTATCGCAGACCCAACCTCCAAAAGAGGCGCTTTGCTCGACAAAGATCTTTTACTTAAATTAGAGTTTCGGTCAGAAGAAGCTGATCTGCCTGAGAGCAGTGTTGTTTCAAAGAAATTTAGTGAAGAAAAAAAATTAGTATAATTTTCTTTTGGTAAACAGGAAGTCATTCTAATTAGCTAATAGACGCTTTCAGTAATTAGGTGAGTGACGATGATGGCGTCACAGGAGAGATAAGGGGTTGGCGCGGGACTGGTGAGGAATTGCGGGAAAGTGCAGGACTCGGGGGATCTGTGTGGGATTCCCGCGGGTCATCCGCAAAAGGTACTGGGTATGCATCAAAAATCTTGCGAATTGGCAATTCATTACAACAAAATTCCTCACGATCTCAAAGATTTTGGCTTTATTGTTATCTAAAGTATCTAAAATATCACCAAGGACTTAGAAGACATTAATCAAGTTTGGTCTCGCCAACTGCGTCATTCAAGATATAAAAGCACACGATGTGTTTCCAGCTGGATGATCGCAGATGGAAACAAGGGCGGTTGCTTGGTTAAAAAATTATACAAAGAATTAAAAAGTTCAGGAAATCGCCACTCCTGGCAGATCCATGAAGTTTATCAAAAATTATGATCTGTACAATGTATTTTTTTTATAATCATAAAATATACATATACACTTAAACAAACACCCCTACCTTCATTTGCCGTAGAGTCTTCTGTTTCCACTTCAGAAACCACGTTTGTGTTTTCCAAAGATGAATCATCTTGCAATGTCAATTTGTCAACTGATACAAAGACACCACAACCATCAGCACAAGGAAAAATTGGATGACTTCTAAACAGATCAATATGCTTTCCATTCCGGCATTGCTGATATTCCTAAAATAAGGGTATAATAACTAAAAACCTTCGAAATAGTGTGTGTTTTTTATGTTGTTATATTTTGTTTGAATCCTGCAAAACAATATGATTTATTACATAAGCGACGGACCATTAGAAAAGTGATGGGGGCTGGAGAATTTTCAGTTTGCAAGTATTTTTTTTTGCTCAATGTTGTGCATGAATTTTTTTGTGTGGATGAAATCCCTGCATGATTTTTTTCCTCAAATATCCTTTTGTTTATCATTTGGAAATCAAAAAGAAATTTACCGAGAAAACTATTCTACTTTGTGAGCCCAGAGTGATTTTATTAAACTTGTGAAACAATATCATTACAATGTCAAAGCTTTGCTAAAGACAATGAAATTACTGTCTGTTGTATCTATCTAATATTTATTATAGTGTACAAAATAGATCATAGATCTGTACTATTTACAGGGGTGGATCTAGGATTTTCAAAGAAGGGCTACAATGCGCGTCGTAAGCGCGAATTTTCTAGAAGGTCTGGGGGTATGCTCCCAAAGAAAATTTTGAAATATTGAGTTTCTAAAATGGACAATTCTCAGCTTTTGAGACACATTTCTTGTTCAAAATAAAAAGCCTAACAGTGCAATTAACTCTTCTTTTTTTCATTCACCTAACCTTGCATGAACTTTTCTAATGGTCCGTCCCTAAACAACATACACCATCGAGTGTAGGTTTTTGTCGAGGGTCGAGGGTAACATGTCGAGGGTCGAGGGTAAAATGTCGAGGGTAATTTTTTTTTTTGCATTTTTAATTACCCCCTTTTCTGAATAGGTTTTTGTTTCCATATAGCAGCTAGTTGATAAAAAAAACTGCAATGCAGTATTTTGTGACAATACAATACAATACAATGCTGAGTAAGCAATTTGAGATGGGTTCGAAGTTATCGAAATTTCACATGGGTTCAAAGTTATCGAAATTTCAAAATTTTTTAACTTTGGCAAAAAATCACGTGACCCGTTGCTATGGTAACAAAGTGATTGTTAAAAACAGTTTTTTAACTTAAAAAGCCGGTTGCTAAGATACAAAAGCCCTGCTCGGTCCGTTGGTGCACCCTAGCCCGATTGGCTCTCCCATTTTAGGGTGCCCGTGCTGAAAATTTGTGTCGCCCACCAATATTTATGTAAATGTAAAATAGCACTCAAAGGCACAAATAAAGATTGTTGTTGTTGTTGTTATAAATGGATATGCACAATGTCTCTTATTTAACAAAGTTTTAAGGTAGAGCACTTCGAAATCATAAAGTAATGTTATATTTTATGACTACTCACTCTGTAGCAACGTAACGATTAATTGCAATTGTTCAGAATTTGAAAGATCATTTGCCTTTTGACATTGACTTTGATATAATCTATTAACTCCAGAAAGACTGATTCAAACGTTATAAAGAAAAACAAGTGTGTTTTACCGGAATTTTGGCCGGAAGCATTTATAAATCCTGACGACACTAAACTGCAACCACAGATTTGGAGAAAGTTCGCATACAATAGCCTCTTTTGGTGCAGAATTAGAAATTAGGCAGGACACCAGTGTAACAAATTTGGTCATCATACGTCGTTCACAACAAAAGCTATGAAGTTTTTTCCTTTCAAAACTGGGATAACTTCGGGCTTTTGTATCTTAGCAACCACTTATTTAATTGCAACAAAATAATTTTTTCGAAAACTAGATATCACGAACTTTATTATTGTCAAAGTATTTCATCTAACTTTTTACAGTTTCGAATTTACAGCCAAATACGGCTTTTTAAGTTTAAAAACTGGTTTTTAATACATATATCGCTTACAACGAAAGTTATGAAGTTTTTTCCTTTCAAAACTGGGGTAACTTAGGGCTTTTGTATCCTAGCAACTACTGATTCGATTTCAACAAAATAATTTTTTGCCAAAACTAAATATCATGGGCTTTATTATTGCCAAACGATTTAGTCTAACTTTTTACAGTTTTGAAGTTACGGCTAAACACGGCTTTTTAAGTTAAAAAACTGGTTTTTCAACAATAACTTCGTTACCATAGCAACAGGTCACGTGATTTTTTGCTAGATACTTAACAACCAGATAACACGACTGTGTACCAAGTTTGGTGTTCATAGCTTGTTTAGAGCGAAAGTTCTTGAAATTTCGATAACTTTGAACCCATCTCAAATTGCTTACTCAGCAAGAAACAAAAAATTATTCAGAATAGGGGGTAATAAAAAAAATGCAAAAAAATTGAATAAAAAAATTTACCCTCGACATGTTACCCTCGACCCTCGCTTCTTTCTTTGAAAGTCAAGCATAAATAGATCTAAGTACTCCCGAGGAAGAAATTTCCCGTCTTTCTGGTGTGAATGCGTCTGGGCAAACATTAATTTCCCATAGCTCAAGAAAGCACCGTTGTCCCCAATTCTTACACCGTCTAAGTATGAAAACTGATTCTCAGTCAAATTCGTGTGCTTGTTATTGTAGTCTGTTTCACCTCATTATAAGGGTCATGCAGTTCAACTGAATAAAGGAATAATACCGAATTGAGGGATATATGAAACAACAGTACGGCTAGGCCCAAGCCTACATAAGCATATATTGTTTGTTGATCAGTAGTACGAAATAAATGAATAAAATAACTCGTATATATTCACGTGTGAAAAAACTTGATGTAAGATTACAACCAATCAGAACGGGGTATAGGCAATTTTCACAATCTGCATTAGAGTTTACGCGCTCCGGCCAATCAGGTCAACAACAGAAGGTTTGCCGCTGTGAATTGTTTTATTGACAATTATCATCAATATAAGCGGCCAAATAGAAAATCAGCATCTTCAAAACACACGCTCAGCGGGCCGCAAAAGACTGACAGCGGATTGGTTCTTTCGGTATGCAACGGGTGGTATTCACTCGACCTTCCCGTCATTATTTGCGCAACACAACTATTTTCTATAACATGGACTCAAGTCTAATTAGTAATTTACTAATCAAAATTATCAACTCTCA
>JAOCPT020506690.1:0-12204 GCA_026546935.2 Palythoa grandiflora
TCAGGGTGGCTGAGTGGTAATGCTTGCTCCTGCCTCCTACCTCTTTTGACCTGTGATCGTGTGAGTCAGGGTGGCTGAGTGGTAATGCTCGCTCCTGCCTCCTACCTCTTTTGACCTGGTGTTACAGGTGGACTGAGATTTGTTGATCTCAATCTGACTCCTTGGCTTTTTCTGTGGGTGTTCTGGTTTTTCTCCCTAAGTAAAGTGAACTCTATGGTTATGCATGATCATGCTGTGGGTTCCAGCACCTAGATCAAGGGTTTCAATAAGGGCAGGGCACTGGGCAAATTGACCGACTGTGAAGATGGCTTTGTCCGGCTGCTTTCAGCATCTCAACCAAGAATAAAATAGACTTTGCCCAGCTGCTTTCAGCATCTCAACCAGGAACAAAATAAACTTTGCATAAACTTTGCCCGGATGCCAAATCTAAATGCGCTCCTGCTCCAAACCTTCATAAAACCCCTGCTAGATGGCAGCTCCTTCAGTCCAACCTCGTGCTGTGCCCTTCGCAATTAAGTCTGTGGCTGTGAGAAAGGGCAGTTAGCAAGCCTGGTATTATTGCTAGTTTTCTCCTGTTTTTTTTTTAACCGTTTAAGCCCCGAGCACGACAAATGACATATTGGTAAATTCTTCCAACTGAGCTCCATACTTTCTGTATAAGCAGTTTGGGAGAATTTGGCTTTTCACAGCTTATTCCACTTGATCAATTTCTTATTTCTCATTACTGATTATATGGTTTTGTTATGAATTATTTAAGGAGAAGTTAGATGTTGATCAATTACTCTGGGCTGAAAGGGTTAAAAAAAGTTGTATTCTGTCTAATGTTACAGTGGAGCATCAATGTACAACTTGTATGATGAAGAAGAGGAGGAAAATTCTGTTCCTGTTTCACAGGTACATATAACCATCCTGTATGAGTTATTTTGTGGTTTTCTTAGATCATAAATTAAGTGAATATAAATACCTGAAGGTATAAAATTAGTTTGAAAATGTTTCTTTTTATTTTTAAAACAATTATTTCATGAACGCACGTTGGATATGAGGTGATAGATAGCTGATAGGGTGGAAAGAAGACGTGAGAGTAATAATTGTTTTAATATTAAAAAAAATATTCAATTCAGAACAGTTAGACTCTTAGAAATTATAGTCAGATTCTGTTTCACTTTTACAAAATGCACAGAAAATGTTTCCATATTAGATGATTTGGTATTTGAGGTGATAACCGAGATCGAGTGAACCAATCAGAATGCTACAAATGCAATATTCGAGGTTGGAAATTTGATAAAGTTTATATACTATTTCATTCTTTGTAAAATTAATTTGTACTGAAATAAATACTATAAGCTTTCACTTAAATGGATGAGATGAATTCAACATTATATTGGTATAGTTTTCATTTGTTTTGGAGTTTGGCAGTGTAATTAGGGATATTGGGAAGTTCTTGTTTGAGAAGTTATAATAGTTAGGTTGTTTGCTTTTTTAATAAATATCAACATTTTGTGATTCACCTCCCTTTAATTCTTTAATAAGTATTTAGTTTCCCAGTAGTCAAGATTTAATGCTGGGATAGTTTATTTGGAAAATACAATAACTAAAGATGCTGCTAGAAAAGTCTTTAGATATATAAATGGAAAATTGTATCTAGACACCCTATGCTAACTACAGGGCTTCTGATAATTTCATGGAAGAAAAGTCAAAGTTTATGGATTTTTCAGAGATAAATTCACAGTTCATTAGTTTGAAGACCTTCATGGGATTATTGGAACATCTATTACTTCATATTTGTCAAAGTCAGTTTCAAAGGATTTTGAAGCTTTTTTTGCTAAGAAATTTGCATGTGAAAACCCCAAAAACGAATAAGAAATATAATTCCTTGCACAGAATACCAGCTTCAGGCAAGTGAAAATATATCACACTTTTTGTGGTATTTCAGGTCTGTTTTCTTGATTTTTGTGGGATTTTGAGGATTTGTCTGAAGTTTACAGCTCCACAACAGCAAGATATAGAAGAATCCATGTAATCAGCATTGTATACCAATGGAGTTTACCATTGAATGATTCGGCTTGTTTCTGTTTGTAGGAAACTTTACAGGAAAATAGTGTAACAATGACAAAGATGAGCATTGTATACCAATGGAGTTTACCATTGAATGATTTGGGCTTGTTTCTGTTTGTAGGAAACTTTACAGGAAAACAGTGTAACAATGACAAAGATGAGCATTGTATACCAATGGAGTTTACCATTGAATGATTCAGACTTGTTTCTGTTTGTAGGAAACTTTACAGGAAAATAGTGTAACAATGACAAAGATCAGCATTGTATACCAATGGAGTTTACCATTGAATGATTCAGGCTTGTTTCTGATTGTAGGAAACTTTACAGGAAAATAGTGTAACAATGACAAAGATGAGGCATTTAAAAAACAAAATGGAAACACAGAAAAAGGAAAAGGTACAACAGTCAGTTATTGTATGTTTTAATTTTCACTCCTGTAGAGCATTTGTTCATATTGTTAGTTTTACAGGGTAGCCAGCTAGGGTCCTTGAAAATCCAGGAACGTCCTGGAATTGGGAAAAACGCGAGGCCCTGGAAAGTCCTTGAATTTGGGTTGTGATCCTTGAAAATCCTGGAATGGGCCAAAAAAAATTTCCTTACTTTCAAAATTAATAAAAATAAGCTGTTCCTTAAAATATTTTCAATGTGACAAAATTGTAAAATAAAAACTGTGACTTTGGAAGGCGTGATTTTTGTCCAGAAACAAATCTTTTAAAGCTTGTTAATATAGTATGTGTATTGTTGAATTGATTTTTGAAAAAAATGTTAAAACATTCAAGTTTTATTTGGTTGAAAAGGTAATGGTTTGCTGCAAAATATCCTAGAAGTCCTGGAAAAGCCCTTGAACTTCAAATCCATTAAATGGTTGCAACCCTGGTTTTATATTTGCCAGGTTGTGGTACTTAAAAGTTTCAACACTATATGTTTTGTTTAGGTCAAAATGCAGCCTCGCCCACCATCAGGAGACAAACCTTCTAGTTCCTCATTTCTTAACACAAGGAGAAGGTTTGCATTTTTACATTGTTTCACAAAATAATATGAGTAGTTTTAGTTAATGAGTATCTAAGTTTGTAAAATCACAAAAATTATTGTAACGTACATAAGACACACTTCAAACAACTTGTTTGTCTTCAAAGAGAGACACTCTGGTCTGTCTGTAAATTCATTATATTAAAGTTTATCTTTTGTTCAATATTGTTGCTTGTTAAAATTACAAATACAATTTCAAAGGTTGTCTCCACTGGTGTTCTATTGTTTTGATATACTAATTGAAATGAATATACCTTTTCTAATAAGTGCATACTTTAATATTTGTCTCAAATTGAAATTATATACACCTGTTTCAAAATGGTTGAACAATTTAACATAAATTATAAGGCAACAGATTTTTATTTATTAGGTTTACAGATTTTTTAGAAGGAAAGGGTTGGTGAAGGAAGTAAAAATAAAATTTCAGTTTTTGTTTGAAAAATATTGGGTAGGAGGAAATATAAAGGGGTGTGCTAGAATTTTTCAAAATGGGGGGTCGGCTTATACAACAGTAACATAAGAAATTCATTTTCTTGCTCTGGAAATAAAGGGGTCAGCTTATACAACGATTTGGCTTATTCACTGGGATTTACTGTATTTGTCAAATTAGATGTGAGATATATCCAGAATTATTATTTTTTGGATTTATTTCAGATTACAGTTGTCAAATATGGCAACAAAGCAACAAGTTTCTACAAAGCCACAATCAAGAGACACGTTAAAGACTACGAAAGTGTCGCATCATCATCACCATAGTATAGCTACACGAACTCAAGGGCAAGCTACATCTAATGAAATGACGGCACCCAAGGGGCCATTACCCCCTGTGAACACCAGAAAGGGCAATCACATTGATGTTTCAGACTTTCTAAATAATACTAACCAGGATGCCAAAGTGATCCCCAATTTAAATCGCTCTGTTTCTAGAAGTGCATTCCGTGATGGTCAAATTAGTATAGCAGAACTTCATGTCAAAGACTCCAAAGAACTGAAACCAATTGGTAGTATTTCCAAGCATAAAGGAACTAATAAAGATATTCGAACTTCTAGTCCAAGTTATAATTCCAGTGGACTGGAGTATTCTATAGGAAGTGCACATTTACGCAGATCACGAATTCCAGAGAATAGTATTAGGACAGGGCAACAAACTGAATTAAATTCTGACAGTGCAGGATATTCTCGGAAATACCAGGAGAATCCACTTGCTACACCTGAGAGTCGTAATTCTGCAATAGTGGTATGTGGTACAGTGTAAAAATATTTCACAACAATAATGGGTGTAAATGTAGTAGCACAGCACAGCCTAACTACACTTGCATACTAACATTATAGTGATTAGTATTGGTTGCTGTTGCTATGAAAGTAGAGATTAAAGGCTGTCTGTGAGTACTTTTGGGTGTTTATTATGCCTATTAATTCCCCGGGGAACAAAGGGCTGCAACAACACTTTGAACGCAGTTCTGGGAAATCCTCTTCAGCTCAATCCACATCTTACTGGCTACTTTCACCTCAGCATCAACCCTTCTGTGCCAGGTCTGTTTTGGTTGGCCCACCTTCCGCTTCCCTTGTGGATTCTAGTCAAGGTCTTGTCTGGTGACATTACAAGCAGGCTTGCAGAGCATGTGACTGACCCATCCCGATTTTCGTTTCTTGATCTCAGACTTGATTGGGGCTTGTCTGGTCCTGTCCCACAGTTGTTCATTGGAGATAACTTCTGGCAACCTGATGTTAGGGATGTTCCTGAGACATCTGTTGATAAAATAATTAATGTCCGGAACTTGTGGGTGTTGGTCTTTGTTACCTGCCAGGTTTCTGAGCTGTGAAGCAGGACCAATTTGATGTTACTGTTGAAGATCAGGATCTTGTTGTGAAGTGATAGAGCTGTTGATCTCCAGATTGGTCGTAGGGTGTTGAAGGCCTGTTGTGCTTTGTTGATTTGACACTTGATTTCTCTGATGCCCCCATCCTTACTGACTACGCTACACCCTTACGCTCTTTTATTTGAGGATAGATAGAGGGGAAATAGCTGCTAAACATGTGGCCATGACGTACAAGTGTTGAGCTTGTGATTTTATCTCTCAAAGCCACATCCCACAAGCAATTACACTTCCACTTAACTTATTTTTAGCTTGGTTTATGTGAAATTAAAATTGCTGCTGTTTTTATAAAATTATACCTAATAGTTACCCTGGTTTCTTATTGACATCTTTTCTTTTTTACCAGAATGAGTCATTATCATTTTCTCATCGGGTACTTCCTGGTTCTTCAGGTGGACATGCAAGTATGTATTTTATTTGTTTTTATGATATTTATGTCTTTAAGATGCAAACTGTTATTTCGTATCATCCATATTAATCTATTAACAAAGCACCCAGGCCTACCTGTTGTAAATCAAACATCCTGCCTACTCAGGGATGTCAATTAGTTTTTAAGCAGCCATTTCATTAAAGGTGTCACCCACAGCATTTTTCTTTATTAATCTCACTTTGTATTTGTAATGAAAGTCTTCACCCATGACATTGAATCAGCTCAGCCATAACAGGTGTCATGGGTGATGGCCCTTATTGTCATCCCTGCTACCTGTTGTATATCAAACACCAAGGCCTACCTGTTGTATATCAAACACCAAGGCCTACGTGTTGTATATCAAACACCAAGGCCTACCTGTTGTATATCAAACACCAAGGCCTACCTGTTGTATATCAAACACCAAGGCCTACTTGTTTTATTTCAAGCAAGGGTTCCCATTGTCCTTGAAAACTGTGGAAAGTCCTTAAGTTTTATAAAAAAAAAACAGGTTTGGAAGTTTATAAAAATTGCTTAAGGTCCTTGAAAACCCTGGAATAATCAGCATAAATTTTACCATGTCCAACTGCACATAGTTGTCTACCAACCAGCTCACTGTTTATTTGACTGACAAAGGTTTTATCCTCATTCTCATTATTTTTCCTTTGTTTGCAGTTCCATTTTCAGTTTCCCCCCCAACTCACCTTCCACCTGTTAGAAGTAAACCACACCCACCACAGCTAATTCCAAGCAAAAAGAAAACAAGATGCACAGCCTGTGGGAAGAAGACTGGTCTTGCTACCACTTATCAGTGCAGGTGAGAAGATTATGTAATGATTATTCTAATTTTCCATGTCAAACCTCAGATTAAACTTGTATGAAGTTATTCAGTAAATTTTACAAAAATCTGGTCACAAAATAAGTTGATTGATATTTTAATTACTTTAAATTTTGGCTGCTTCACTAGAATTTTGAGCCAGTTGGAAATGAAAAAGGGACTTTAACTAGCAATCTGAGTCAGTTACAGTAAAACTGCAAACTATGCAAAAGTGAATCAGGACAAACATTCAGCAAGCAAAAGATACAAAAAATATAATGCATTTATTATTTTTATGATTATTATTGTGGTGATGATTATTGTGGTGGTGGAGGTGGTGATGGTGAAGGTGACTGATGGTGGTAGTGATGGTGGAGATAATGGTGGTGGTGACAGGGTTGCCATGGTCCTTGAAAATCCTGGAAAGTCCTGGAATTGGGTAAAAAATATTCCAGGCCCTGGAAAGTCCTTGAACTTGGGTTGTGGTTCATGAAAATCCTGGAATGAGCAAAATATTTATTTTTTAACTTCTAAAAATAATAAAATAAGCTGTTTGTTAAAATATTTTTGGTGTGACAACATCCTAAAACAAAAACCGTGACTCTGGGAGACTTGTCCAGAAACAAATCTTCTAGATCTAAAGCTGTTTAATATAGTATGCCTACTGCTGAACTGATTTTTGAAAAAAAATTTGTGAAGCATTCAAGTTTTATTTGATCGATAAGGGCCTGGATTTGCTTGAAAAAGTCCTGGAAAATTCCTTGAATTTCACATCCAGTAAACAGTGGCAACCCTGTGGTGATAATGATGGTGGTGGTGGTGATAGTGGTGGTGGTGATAGTGGTGGTGGTGATGATGGTGGTGATGAAGATGTTGGTGGTGGTGATGGTGGTGGCAGAGGTGGTGATTTTGAAGGTAACTGTGATGGTGGTGGTGATGGTGACGGTGATATCAGTGGTGGTGGTGGTGATGATGGTGGTGATGATGGTGGTGGCAGAGGTGGTGATTTTGAAGGTAACTATGTTGGTGGTGGTGATGGTGATAGTGATATCAGTGGTGGTGGTGATGATGATGGTGGTGGTGATCGTGGTGGTGAAGATGTTGGTGGTGATGATGGTGGTGGCGACTGTGATGGTAATGGTGAAGATGGTGGTGATGATGGTGGTGGCGACTGTGATGGTAATGGTGAAGATGTTGGTGATGATGGTGGTGGTGTGATGATGATGGTGGATTAGATGAATAAACAAATAAGTGTACAAAAGAATTGCCCACAGCTAGCAAGGCTATTTGAGGTTTGACAGTGTTTGCAAATATAAGAAATAAAGGCTGAGGCTATTAACTAAAGAAAGTTTACAGTTTGGAAATAAATGAAATAAAAGTTGTAATATAGATGAGGACTAAATAACAGACTAAAGGAAAAAGAATAAACAAATAAATTGTAAAACTAGAAACTAGTAAGCAAGAATTTATTTTTCAACATTTGTGGCTTATTTTGCCTTTTTATATATAAAATTATATCGCTTTAGTATAAATCTACTAGCATTCTATTACCAATGCTGTTCTCTATTTGGTGATAGATAGTGGGTAGCGATTGTCAACAAAATGGCAGCTGCTCCTTTGAGGTTTTGAAGTGTGAGTGAAGATGATTTGGATAATTTACTAAAATTGACAGCCTTTTTTTTGAACAACTAGTAGATTTATACTAAAACAATTAGATTATTCGCTCTCGATTTATTTCTATCGCGTGATAGAAATCTCGAGCTCATAATCTAATTTTAATTATTAGTCATAGCAAACTATTTAGTAATTTCTTTGAAATATGTCTGAAAAACTTCAGGGGAGTTGTGTTGACGTAAATGATTCCACATATTATATTTTGGCAGCGGATAAAGATATTTTGATCCACAAAGCTTGGAATGCCTCATCAGAGGACTTGACTTTGTAATCCAGCAATTAATCAATAAATAGATGTTGTTGGTGATGATGGTGATGGTGAAGATGGTGGTGGTGGTGATGATGGTGATAGTAGTAGTAGAGATAGTGGTGGTGATGGTGGTGGTGATGGTGAAGATGGTGGTGGTGGTGATGGTGATAGTAGTAGTAGAGATAGTGGTGGTGATGGTGATGGTGGTGGTGGTGATGATGGTGACGATGGTGACGATGGTGGTGGTGGTGGTGATGGTGATAGTATTAGTAGAGATAGTGGTGGTGATGAGGATAAGATAAGAACTTGTTTCTATGAGATGACTTGTGTTACATGTGTTCACGAGTGGACTTTTTGGTTTTTTATTTCAGGTGTGGTAATTCATTCTGTGCAACTCATCGATATGCAGAGATGCACAGTTGTACATTTGACTACAAGAGTGAAGGCCGCAAACTACTCGAGCAAAGTAACCCAGTTGTTGCTGCACCAAAACTACCAAAAATTTAAACTATGTTTTAAAAAATCTCCATATAGCGTGGTGCATTGTATAGATGTAAATAAATTTTCTGTAGGTATTGGTGAATGCAATGGTTTTAATGTTTTTTATGAGGGATATAGTTTGCAACAGAATTTTTAAAACATTGCTTCTTTTGTCAAATTTATTCCTGATTTTTTTATTTTTAAATCATTTAGCTCTGACCGAAGGGAAAATGGAAAACATTGATATTTTTAACATGTGATTTAATTTTCAACTTTTAAGTCTGTTCACAACCAATAAAGAACAAGGTTAAGAATTGGCTTTACAGGTATGATTGTCATCTCAAACTTTTTTATAATATTAAAATTTGGTTTGTCAAACACGTTTATATGATTTTATTAACATTTTTGGCCTTTTAATCTGTATGGAAAACTTTCATGAGGGTGTTGCCATCACCATTTATTCATATAACACATGGCTAAGCTGTTTTTCATAATCTTGATATTTTGTTCAATTCACATAATTTATGCTACTTTTTCTTTGTTTGTACAGAATCTTTGCAAAATTACTAAAAACAATTAAATTCTGAAACAATTACTATTTGTGCAGTTCAGTTTATGCAATAATTTAAAATTTCAAGCAGTTTTGGCTCTTACTATAGGCTCTAATTGGTGTTCAAGTTTTTTTATTGTTTTAGCTACTCTATAAGTTATGGTTTTTCTGTTCAAGCTAACAGCAATAACATCAGTTAAATAATATACTGCCGGACTGACATCCCAGGGTCTGTTTGAGTTTTATTTATGTAAACTCAAAGAGTTGATTGAAACTGCACAAAAAATTCACAATAAAACATATTTCAATTGTTGTCGTGTTTTCTTTTCTTTTCTTTGTCCAAATCTTTGCTAATATACTGGCGTGCCTGCATAAGTGTTATGACAGAAATAAGTTAAATTTAAATTTAAGTTGTATGCCAAGGGAAAAAGTTGATTACAACGTTTCAGACTAAAGTCCTTTAGGATAAAGTATCACGGAATAATTACCCAATAAGCTAATAAGTGGGTAACAAAGAAAACTTTTCAAGTAACAAAAAATATAGCTTAATTTCTATTTCTGTCCACTTTGTTTTCGTTGTTACCTACTCTCTCAGCTTATTGGGTAATCATTCTAAACTGCCTTATATATTAATAACTACCTTTCCACCTATCTTTCCCATACTTTACCCTAAAAAAGGACTTTAGTCCAGAAATAAGTTGTAAATCAATTTTTTACCAAAGTGTCTGACTTAAATTAACATTTTATTTGCAAATAAACTGATGACTAGTTATGGCATGGTGGTTGAAACAACTTGAAGTAAATAGTTTTTTTTTTTTAAAAAAACTATTCAATGTGTTGGTGAGTAGATACAAACTTGAAGTATTATTGTTGCATAAGAATTTGGAAAAGCTGACATTTCGAGCATTAGCCCTTTGTCATAGTATAACAGTGGTAGAAATACTTACAAGAATGTGTTAAGGGTTGTCGGCACTGTTACTATAGCAACCACAGTTCAATTTGAATTTTATTTATTATTATGATGAAACAAAATGTTTATGTATATAAATATACAGGCACTTGTTAAATTAAAAAGGAAACTAATATCAAAACATTCTGACAAAAAATATTCTGTAAAAATTTCTTTGTATAAATTGTTCAAAAAATCTTCCAGGAAATGTTTTGGTGTACTTTTGAAAGTGGTATTCTCCATAAAAATGTGAAAGTCACAGATCAGACAATTCATCATTCTTATGGAATTGTGTAAAAAATTATTATAAATAAACCTATTATTTTTTTATGATCTTAAAGATTTTATTATCATTTGTGTAACAGCAAATTCTCTTTCAAATTATGTGTCATTTCTAGAATGCAGTTCTCTTGAAGTAATAAGAGAGCAACACATCCTTCATGCTAAATATGAAAAATACTCATGTGGAAAGTATTGAATTATAGGACTATAGCTGTTTGTATTGATCCTGTGATTTGCTGCGAGTCCTGAAAAAGATTAAAAAAAATCAGTTTAAATCAATAATAAAGTTACTTAAAAACAGTTATACAAAAAATAATTATAAACTGACAGAATAATATAATTATGGTCTTTAGGGAAAGTTAAAAACGTTGAAAGTTGATAAAAAATACACTGGATAAGTCCCCATAAAAAAGATTAGTTTATCATCCTATCCAGATAAAACATGCTGTGCAAGCAGGTGGATTTTTTTATTTTTTACAAATAATTTATAATACTTTCATATGTCACTTTCCTGCTGCATGATCTAACATGTATTAAAGTAATATAACAGTTAGTAAACTCAAGAAAACCTTTATTCATGACACTGGGGAAAAAATCCAATAATCTAAAGAAATGCACAATATATATACACAGTGTTCTTGCTTATAGTTGGATATACTTCATATGCAATAAAACTTTCCGGAAAATCATTATTTACTGAAATCTCCCTTTATATCAAGATTCTTAAGATCTGGGATTTTACATAGTAGCTTACCGTATTTACTCGAATAAACGCCGCAGCTGTTTATTTTAATTTTTAAACAACCAACCGTGACTTTATTTTAAAAAGTAGAAAAATTGATGCAGTTCTTTGTCTGGCTGTACCGATCAAGCTTTACGGTTTTAAAACTACAACTTGTTACACTTGTAAATGTGTAATAAATCAGTTTCTTTATACACCAGAAACATTGGATGTGCTGATAAATGTTTATAAATTAATAATCAAGGCTGGTAATTATCTTATTCAAATAAACGCCGCACCCAGGGTGCAGCGTTTATTTGAGGGCAGCGTTTATTAATATTTTGGCTCTCAGGTGCGGTGTTTATCCAAGGGCGGCATTTATTCGAGTAAATACGGTAACCCCCAAATGCCCAGAAAATCATATTTTTTTAAACTTATATTTCATCACAACAACAAAAACAAATCCATAAACAGTATTTTCATATGGAATCAAGCAAACAAAAAAAAATTCAATGCTGCCGGGAATTCAGACGTGGGCAGGGATGATAAACTCATCTTTTTTTTGGAGGGGGGGGGGGGGACTAATATCATTAATAGTGGCAATAACAATTATTTTAGCTTCAATTTCAGAGTAAATGGGGGCAATTTTAATATTCTTTTGTTTACGTTCAAATTAGGGCTAATTTGAAAGTAAACAAAAGTCTGAATAGACTAAGGGTTTATATGAGCTTGCATTTTTGAGCACAACATAAACTACAACACAGTTCAGAATCCAAACTGGCAGGAGACCAGTTAGCTATTTCCAAAGTCTGGTGGATTTGACTCTGGGGTCACCAATCAGTGGTAAGAGTGGAATTTGAACCCCAGTGAATGGCATTCAAATTCAGCACCTGACCACCGTGCTTAATGCTGCCTGCATGCAAGGTTTTGGATTCTTCTGTGCTTGTGGAGCTTAGTAAGAATAATGTTGATGGGGGTGGTCTAACAGTAATTGCACTGTCAGTGGGTTAATGGACATTTTACCACCTAGCACAGCAGTAGTATATGTGGCGTCAAAATAATACCACCTAATGTTAAACCTCGGCCAAATTTGACCTCGGTTTAACATTAG
>JAOCPT020506749.1:0-12203 GCA_026546935.2 Palythoa grandiflora
TTTAGGTATCTACGGTTTAAGACAGATACACTGTATCGTTTTGACGCAAAACACCCCTGAAGGTATACGGTAACCTTTAAAAACATTTCAAAGAGAATAATTAAGTAACTTGAATACTCTTCTAGCTTGTTTGATGAATATAAAATCAACTTAACATTGAGAAATTAACTTCCAGCGTCGTTAAGTGTAATGATCGAAGAAGCTGTCACCTTTCGATTGTTAGATCATTGCCGGAACTTTTTTCTTCGTTTAGTTAAAGCTAAGAAATTTAAAGATGATGCACCTTTTGAAACTATCAATTGCTTATGTTCTAGCTAGTGCTAAGTTCCGATAAGTAAAAACAAATGGAAACTAAAAAAGGAAATCTTTTCAACTGGATGCGCTCAATATTGATACCGAATCAACCAAGCAAACTAACGTCACATATATATCGACGGACGCATTGTGCCACTCACTCTCCACATCACGTGATGGCACAATCTTATACATTATATTTTACATCACACTACATCTCATTAAGGATTTTTTACGCATATACAACAGACTCGCACGCAGGAATATTTGTTGGTGATGCAAGCGAGCGCGGAAAGCATGAGCACTAGTACTCTAGGGGATCCTCGGGCCGGCCTGGCGCATGCTCCGTGCCATACGTGTATGAAAATGCATTCCCCTGGAGCCTTCACGGAGGCAGCTTCCAACTTTTAATACAAAATCCTACGCTGTTGGAAGAAGTATCATAGTTTAAAGTTAGTTAAAATGTTCCCCGCTTTTATCTAAATCGCGGCAATTTGCTCTTTTTGACAGCTGGTTTTGTGATTGAGAGAAATTTGTTTTCGTTTGTACGGGCCGGTTATGGTACTAGCGCCATCTGCTGCTGTCTGGTATTTTCTCTCAGGTTTGGAATTTCGCTTAGGATGTCAAATTTTTATGAAATGTAATACAAAAAACATTGGCTCAATTCCGTTTGGGGTAGCCAGCGCATTTTCTACTTTAATCCTTTAATGGTTTTACTCCTAAATCATTAGAGACTATACTGGGAGTTTGAAATAAAATAAATAGATAAATAAATAAAATTTGATTAAATATACAAATACGATTTAATATCTCTCCGTACAGTCCTTCAAAACACTTTGCATATCTGCTCTTTAATGCTGCCGTCTTGTCAACCTTGCGTCTTTGTTTTGTTAACCCGTTGACAGTAACAGTTTATACCATTAACACTGCTACGTTTAAAAAAAAAAAAAAAAAAACGTTTACCCAAATCTTTGATAAATATTAGTTACTGTAATTCATTTCTACTTCTTTTATTTTCATAAAAATAAGTTGTAATCTTTGCTGAATTTTTAGATTGTAGTTATGATGTCTTAGTCGATTCCTTTGAAGAAACTACCTTGAAACTTAAACCACATATGTTCTCGGAGCCCTGGGACGAGAGTGACGTCACGCTTGTGGTAGAGGGCGAGCGTTTTCATGTTCATCGTGTGATGTTGTCAATGCACTCGCCGGTGTTCAGAGCCATGTTTAAATCAGACTTCAGAGAGAAGGAGGCTGACGAGATACCGTTGCCTGGGAAGAAAGCAGAGCAGATTCTTGATCTACTGAACCAAATCTATCCACAGCAATCTGAAAACTTAACAAGTAAGTTGACAGAAAAATAAGGTTTAAACGTTGCACATGTGGGATACTGCTGAAAAGATTCAAACTAGCAGCTAATTAATGGTAAAATGCGGCCACACTATTGGGCAATAAGACCATATGCACATAGGTTGCGGGTATAAGGTTACAGCGGCACTCGGTGGAGCATGCACTATATCCAGAAAGAATGGTAGAGTATATCCATCGAGTTTCGTCCGTTCGCCTGTGCCCAAAACAGTCGATTACAGAGCTCCGCTTTTACTGGCCAGTGCCGAAATTTATATATTAAACCGTATGAAAAATAAAGTTTGCAGACGTTTTTGACTAGCTTACGTTTTTGGTAGAAAACATGTTATGATAACAAAATTTAAACGTAACTGACAATTTATACGCTCAACTCCTCTCCCCCCCAGCTGCCCCCCCCCCCTTCCCTTCTTCCCTAACACACACACACACACACACCTTCTTTTACATACAGACACACATACAAATACAAATTCATATTTAATAAAAAGTTTAAATGAGAAGTAACAACCGTGTTTGTAAAGCAGTATATTAAGTCCGAAATGTCAGCAAACGTTATTTTTCCCACGGTACGTGTGTAACCATATACCCGCATTACAGCAGTTCCACAATGTTGGTCCAGCAACAATGAAAGCACTCGTGATCGCTAATGATTTTCAGATGAGTGCAGGATACTGTTAGTAGTTTACTTGAGATAAAGTGTAGAAGCTGTTTGATATACGGAGTGGCGAGGTTATTAAAAGCGGAGGAACGAAACTGAAAAAAAAACTTGGTGTAGATCAATAAGGGCAAGAGTTATGTGATCAGTTTTCCCGATGTGAGTGAGCCAGGATGCGGTCCGAGTGTTTTGTATCCACGTGATGTGGATTACAAAAAAATATACGTTGCAGTTTCTGTCAGTAAGTTGAAAGGCTGGATAAACCGTGTAACGGATTTTCAGTAGTCCGGTGAGCCTGGAAGTGATGAAGGCATGAATAATTTTTTCTAGACTTCCCCTTGATATATATTGTCTTAAGCTACAGAGGTTTCTGATTGTTGCGGCATTTTACCCTCAGCAGGCATGTGCTAAACTCGTAAATTTCATGAACTCTGGTAAAAGTGCTCATTATAATATTGCATGTCAAGCGAACATTCAGCCTCTTTCTCCGCTTCTTTTGTTGTGGCGTCTTTCATATGCATCCATAATTGTGTTTGTGTAGGGAAGTAAAGAGCTTCTATCAAATCATACAAATAAGAAACAGAAAACATTTTTCCGTTTTCCCATGGAGTTGCGGAAACACGAATGGAAATTTGGGAGAACGAGCCTGATAATGGGCGTTGTTTCGAGTTCTTCAAAATTTTAACAAGTGTTTCTATAACATTTTTTGGAACACGGAAAAGAAATGTTTTCTATTTCCTCTCCCACACAAAGAAACTAAGACATTTTTTGACATTAATTAAGTTTAAATTCTCTTTACTCGCGTAATGGCATGCATATTGGGCTATGTTTATGGAAGCACGGCATTTGTCACTCACGACAAAGCAACGGTAGTATAACAAACACTTTATTTATGCCGGCGGCGAAAACGCGCACACATTTCTTGAAATCTTCAAACAGCGATCCAAACAATTTTCTAATCCAACGATAAGCGGTTATAACGATAAGAGGCGGTTTTCTGGATGAACAGAAATCAAATTAGCAATGTTCAAATTGATGAACTACTTAATAGAAAATGATCTTACCGACTGTTCCGGCCTTAATATACTTCAATGAAAACAGAAAACGCCAAGCGACCACCATTTCTTTTTACACAATCCTCGTGGTCGTGTCACGTGACACAAACAAAATCTTCCCGTGAGGAGTCGGGGGCCACAATAAACGAGTGCACCTTCAAAGACTTGTAGCAGCCGTTTTTTATAATATCATATTAACCTTGCAGAGATATAAAAAACAATTAATTCTACCAGTACTAAGAAATTACCGCAATCGGCGATTTTCTTTTTTATGTAGGTTGAAGAGAAAAATTTCACGTATTATCGTAAAGTCTATTGTGTAATGACATCAGAGCATAAATAAATTCTTTTGCAAACTTTGAGAGCTATTCTAGCTCATGAAAGGTCGCATTCAAAGGGTTTTGGTCAGCCTCGTTTCCAAACTGCCAACTATACGGCATCTCATACCTCTAACGTAACCCCGTTTTTCGAGAAGTTGCCGTGTTGGGAGTTTTGGGGACCTTTAGTATGTTATTAACTAATAATTTGGAGTCTGAAATTGTTGAAATTGTTTTTGTTTTTGCTAGGCATATTTTTGGCGTAAAATTATTGAACTATTATATATAAGCTTCATGAAATCTCTTCTTTCTTTTATTGGTAGAGATTTTAGGTCCTCACTCCTGCAAGCTTCCTCAAAACATAACCTGCATAAGCTTTTTGTAGTCTCTTACATGCAGTGTCTTTTCTTGGTACTGCGATAGGGGATGGAACATAGTGCTAGCATAGTCAAGCTTTAAAAATACTAAAGTATCCACGATACCTTTTCCTCACGGGAAATGGTGTCAAGTTCTATAGTTTTCTTATAGTAGATAATGTCCCATAGCAGGTACTCAAAATAAACTTGTCGATCTTATGTGAGGTGCTAATTCATATGAAAACCTAGTAATTTTGTCAGTCATCAACGGAATCCTCTCCAGCATATATAGTAACCCCGTAAGGCACTGGTAGAGCTAATAACGACTTGTGAGTGCGGGCCATTTGTGGTGTAGATATGGGACCGTAACGCTTTCTTGTTAGGGAATATTTTTGAGAATGGCAAAGATGAGGACCTTTTTTGGTAAAAATTGGGAAACCTCAAAGCCTTAAAGTTTCATTTCTAGTACTCTCAAACTGTACTTATAAATATGAAAAAATGTTTCAAAAATTGCTTAATATTTTTTTGTAAATCTAAAATGAATTTTTGTGTAATACTATAAATGTGATTTCCAAGTGAAGTGTTTAACGAAAAACAACTTGCTTAGTGAATTATGAGGATGATCTTTGAAATTGTTATTTCTCGCGCCCCGACTGAGGTCGACTCGCCGGGGAACCGGGAACAGAAAGGAAAAATAGTACAAATCCGCCAAAATTAAAACCGTTGGACACTCTGACCTTTTAATCAAGTATTAAATAATGAATTTATACTTTATCTTTAGTTTGGATTGAGGCTAAGTACGTTTAATGAACTAGCTAATAGTTTTGTTAAAGAAATCTAGGAGACAATCTTAATATTAATTTCAAAGCTATTTCTGCCTCAACAACATAGGAATGACGTTTAACTAGGTCCACTGAAAACATTTTGTGGTTTCTGATCTACATAATCATTCTACTGTATAGCTGTCACTTTTATCATCATCATCATAATAATAATAGCAGCATGTCAAGGTGATTTTACATCATGCTGACATGATTCAGTAACTGTTGCTATAGCGTCTCCTGACTGGCGCATTTGATATCTGTCAGTTGTGCTTTAAACATAACGTACTAAAAATGCTTCATAGAAAATGCTTACTTCGCTTGGAACACAATGCAAGCTTCAGAAACAATGAGAGTGTGGGTTTTATTCCTTGTTGGTGCCAAGGTACTTGGCATCGACTCGAGCGACAAACAGGAGTTTGTATCAAGAATTTGGAGTTTCACTAAGTTTCATAGAATGGCATCGAAAATATGTCTGTAAGTACAATCGTGACAATAATTTCCCTTTAAATGGCATGATTTATATTTTCTTTGTTCAAAAACACAGAATAATGTTCTGTCTCTTATCATTTTTACATAAACGCTGTAATCAAAGTATTTTTCATCTATAATAAGGAAATAATATTTAAAAAAATAAAATATGTGTCTGGGCTTGCAACTTTTGTTAATGCAAAGGCAATTTCCCGGAAAACAATAGAATACTTCTAGAGTTTGTAATCAGCCTTCACTTCATTCCAGGAAATTTGACAGCTCTTTTTTTTATCAATAAGTAACTTAATTAATTTTTACAATCCAAATTTCAATACTGCTGAGGATTCTTTATGTCTATCTAAAAACAATATTTAATGACTAAGAGCCAAGAATCTGTGACTGACGTAACAACGATCGAGTCAAACGCTTGATTGATTTAGCTCTCCTTTATTTTGAGACTAGAGGCAGAGCTATTGAGAATATTGAAATATATTATCTAAACGGAGTAAATTTAAAAGTGTCTTTACAAATTCTTAAAAGACCACCACCACGACTGTGACCTGAACTGATGTGATATTGTTTTCAGTCACCGATAAAAGAAGTCGTCTAGATTTAATCTAAACAGAACAATTTAAAACAAAATTTTTGGCGATCGCAGTTCTTCTCAGCGTGAACAAGCGGGTTTCGTTTTAAGAAATTGATTTATTCAAGGCATGAAGTTCTATCCTTCTATAAATAGCGTTTGACATTTTATCATACTGCAGTAATCATAATGACATAGTGGTCTTTATCGATTACGATGGAAACATTGAACAAACAAACAATAAAATAGATTGGTTGGTGTGTAGGAATTCACTATAAGAAACAAATCTAGACAATTATAAATGGGAGAAAATTTGCTCTCTCACTAATTATAAGAAACTGCTTTCTTGTGTTTTCTGAATTGATTATATTGCTTCTATCCAACCCGATTATATGTGCAACATTCACAAACTGGAGTAGAACTTTCTAGACAAAATAATTCTTTTTCTGCTATAGTTTAGCAAAACAAAATATGAAATAAGGCCTTTCTTTCCCTATTCCATGCACAAGAAGAGACAATATAGTAGCACAAAATTTGTACCCTGAAACAACCAATGCAGAACGAAGGGACCTTGGTAATAGGCCTGGACATATTTTGTGCTTAATGTTATGTTTTGCTAATGAAATTCAAACGAGCATATGCTACTTGGAAGTATTTTTAACAGTCACCTTTTAAATCTCTTTGGTTTGTTTGTTTTGATACTGATTATAATAATTTAGAAAACATAAATGGAAAAATATTTACGTAAGTCGGAGAACGAGTGTTGTACTTTAGTTAAAACAGGAGAAGAGACATTTATTCAAAAATATCCCAAATCAATGAAGCATTTCGCTTTTCTTGACGACAAATTTGTTTTATGGTATAAGAGAACTTGTGAGGCTAGAACAATTCTTGCCATATTACAGTCTCATATAGCCAGGTTTTATCGGCATCTCCAAGCCTCCTTGATAAACGTTTTCAAAGTTGTTGAAACTTTGTAAATCTGGAAAGTTAAAACTGTAGTGAAATTAACTGCAGGATAACCTTTGTTCGAAAACTCGGCGAATAATTAAATCATCTACCGCTTGGCTGATTCATGCTAAAGGTACAAATTCGCTTTAATTACTATCTCTCTGCAATTTTAGCATCTGACACGAGTCGCCATTAAGAAAGAGCCATCAGCAGCAGCGACCTCAAGGATTTCTATTCAAAACTATGGCAGGTTTTTATAAAACATGCACTAGCTTTTTCCATTGAAGATTGTTACGGCTTATGAAAAGTGTGTTTACCGAAGACGAAAGACTTGAGATGATGCGAAGCATCATGTTATGGAAAGGGAAGTCCGCGTTTCTGCTGCAACGGTTGCTGGTTATGATTCTTGGCTGATGTTGATGCAGTTGCTGTGGCAAAGTAGCTGGGCAATCTTTAATGGTTTGAATGGAATTCCAAAAGTTTTATCTATTTTATTTTTGTTGATAAAAGTAGAAAACGAAGGTTTTAACAGTTAAAGTCGCCATAAACCTTACTTTTGACGCTTGTGCCCAGTCTTTTCAGATAATGTCTTTTATGGACATGCGTGCGAAACCTGCAAAATGGCCGAGTATTCCAAATGTCTCCGAAAATTTGCAACAGCAATAGGTAAGAAACTAAAAATTTCCAGTATTTATCTTTATTTTAAACACATTAGGAGTTAGTTCAAAATAAGTATTAACAAATAAACAAATAAAATCTCTTTGAACAAACTTAGATTTAGAAAGTTCGTAGGTGAAGGAAGTTTTCTTTCTTGCTCATTTTTGTCTTGTTTTGTATATTTTCCCCCCATTTCATGATAATATACCATCATGTAAGAGGACTTGATCATTTACTTCGTTTGGTAGAATAAAAATAAGCAAATATCAGTTTTACAAACCACTTGCTATGCGCTCAGGATGGAAGATTTACATAAAATTCTATACTACCAACAGTGCGGCTGATGTTGTGTTGTGGCATCATCATTTCTGTTGCTGATACTGTTGCTGAAGATGAAGTCGTTCATACAGCTGTTCATAGTGATGATGAAATAACGATTGGAACGTTCTTGGCTACTGTGATGATGCTAGCAGCCTTAGCATCTCTAATTTACAGAATCGTATTTTGGTTGTTGCCCATTAATGGTGTTGGTAATCAGGTAAGGAAAACAAACGTCTGGACTCTGAGCTACTGACAATGATTGCTTACTTGTACGGTGTCGCAGTTATTTATAAATGTTAGTTCAATTTGTATTCCATGACTTATAGTAAGTTTCAAAAATTTGATATATATTGGAATACACTAAAGATAGCGTTTCTATGATATTCATTGATTTCCAATCCGAAGTGTCGTCCTAAAGTATCATGCGAGGCTTCTATGCAGCTTTAATAGGAAAACAACTAAAAATCCGGATCAAGTAAAACTAGTTCCAGATTACTTTTGCGTTTTGTGGTTGAAAACGTAGAAAGCGAATCCATAAATTACAAATTGGCTTTGTAACTATTCCTCGGATGATTTTCCTTTTAGATATTAATTTTTTAAATGTTTTTAGTTTCCAGTTACCTAATAGGTTTCCTGAAGCTTATCTGCTTTTTTTTGTAAAGTTGCATTATTCCCAATATGATTTATTTATGACCATTTTAAGAAAGTGTTTCCATTTTAAGACCTGTACTTTTGCGATTTATGTTGGTGTAATAATTATAGATCCTTATCGCTGCAGGTATTACAAAATGGGACAAAACAGAACAGTTTATAATGCCAAAACCTATTATTCTTGAACTTCACAACTTTTATGTAACATAACTTCAAACAAAACTGATTCTTTATTCTTCCAAGGACTGTCAATGTTTGGACCAATCTAGCTATAAGTTGCAAAACCTCTTTTAGTTAGTCACCTCAAAAGAAATTCGAAAAAGGAACAAACACTACTTTTTATGTTAATTGTATCAAAACCTCTCCGTTTTTATATGCTGAGATTTCCACTGGCAGTAAACGGGAATGTATTGTTCTGTTACTGTACCCCATTTCACGTAAGCTTTAAACAAACTTGCATATTTTAACTGAAAAAAAAATAACATTTGTTGCTTTTTATTTGCTTAAGAAAGCACTTCAACCTCGATATTCAAGGAATATACGAGTTTAATAGTGAAGGACTGCTATCAAATATTTTGCTGAACGCACACCACTCATAGTTCATTTGTTTTTTCTTGTTTCTAGGCTCGCAGGGGAGCTGAGGAAAATTACGATGTAAGTCTTAGTGGAGCTGATATTTAATATTTAATCTACAACCTTAAGATTTTTGATTGATTCCATGACTGCTCAAGAACCTGTGATAATATTGTGATTTTAGTTACCTAATAAATGTGCGTTAATATTTTTTCTTTTCTTGCACCTTCTATTTTGTCGTGAAGGCTCGCAAATTTAAAAAGTGGCGGTATAATATTAATTATAGCAGTAGCAGTAGCAACAACGAAGCAGTAGCAGCAGCAGTAGCAATAACAATAGCGGTAGTAGTATCAACAAAAATAACAATAGCAGTAGCAGTAGTAGAAGCAGTAGCAGTAGCAGTAACAATAGCAGTAGCAGTGATAGTATCAATAACAATAACAATAACAACAATAGCAGCAGCAGTAGCAGTAGCAATAACAATAGTAGTAACAATAGCAATAACAATAAGATTATAGCAGTAGGAATAACAATAGTAGTAGCAGTAGCAATGACAGTAGTAACAGTAGAAATAACAATAAAAGTAACAATAGCAATAACAATAACAATAACAATAGCAGTAGCAGTAGAATTAACAATAGCAGTAATAGTAGCACAAATAATAGTTGTAATAGTAGCAATAACACTAGTAGTTGCAGCAGTAGCAGCAATAACAATAGCAGTAAGACTGGCGTTAACAATAGTAGTAGCAGTAATATGTGCAGTAGTAGTAGCAATAATAATAGCAGTAGCTGTAGCAGCAGCAGTATAGCAATAACATTAGCAGCAGCAGTAGCAGCAAAGCAATAACAATTCCAGTAGTAGCAGAAGCAGTAGCAGAAGCAGTAGCAGCAGCTGTAGCAATAGCAATAGCAATAGCAGTAGCAGCAGCAATAGCAGTAGCAGTATGAGTAGCAATAACAATAGTAGTAGCAATGGCAAAGGCAGTAACAGCAACGGCAGCGCTATATATGAAACCTAAAACGTAATGAGGAGTATTGGCCACAGACCTGTTGACACAGGAAACTTTCAGACTTTTTTTTACTTAGACCTTTGCAAAAACTTCAACCTCGATATTCAAGGAATATACGAGCTTAATAATGAAGTATTGCTATCAAATGTTTTGCTGAACGCACACCACTCATAGTTCATTTGTTTTTTTCTTGTTTCTAAACTTATGTAATCAATGGGTTGACTCGCATCTCAGTGCTGTTTCTATTTCCCTTTCCTGTCCTTCCATACAACTGTATCTTTTCTAATCTTCATGTTTCCTTCATTTACAGAACGATCCTCTTCCTGGTTATACGAGGAGGGGTCACTTGTTGTGTCAACCGTCCAATTAAAAGTTATTAAGCCATTCATGTTGGTTGATTGAGCTCACACGAGATGCTAAAGGGTCGTGGCTAGAAAGGATACCTCAGAATTAATTGTGTTAGTAACCCAACGGGAAGCTGATTTGACTTTGCAGTGCTACACAAGACAAAAACCATTCAACTTTCCTAGAAATTCATTAGAAAAAAATGCAGAGCTAGACTGCGTTGTGCCAAGGGCCTATCAAAAGGTTGAATAAAATAAAGCAATCGCAGGTGTCCAAATCTTGTTTTTATTCTGTCCAAAAATGTCAGAAAACTTTATCTGCGCTGGGAAGTCATAACACAGCTATCTCTGCAAACTAATTCACATATACATACATACACATGTGTGTGTTTTTGAGCTTGGTAATAATCAAACACATTATTATGGAAGATTTGATTTTGATGTCTCAATTTTCTTTTTCTCAGAAGAAAAAATTTTTGAGTCCGTTAAGCATGAATCAGACCCACGTCCCTCTGATTAACGATCAGACGCTCTACCCACTGAAACATATTATTGCTTTAGATGAATATAACTATAATATCTGAAATTAATAAACATTATAGATAAGTAAGACAGACAGATAAACAAGTTCGTTTTACCAAAAATCATACATCACTTTGGCTGCTTATTTGAAAACAAAAAAGGCTTTAAACTCTTAGTTGATTGCATTACTAAATTAATAATAATTGGCAAATTGTCTTTCTCGTGTTATCGAAAACAGTCAAGGTCGTAGTTGAAATGGCATACTAAGAGCAGATGCTGCAAATATTAACCCAGTCTTTAATCTATAAGCATCTCCGTGTTGCCAGCGAAAATCTATACAGTTCCTCTATACTACCCCCTTGTTGTGAACGCATTTCCAGAAAAATTGTGGGGGAACTTTTAAGAAAATTGAGAAGCTCTATTCCTACACTAGTATTCCTTACTTTTCATTAAGTCCAAAATAAACTAATTTAGACTAACTTTAGAAAGATAGCTTTTACTCGTCTTACTATTGAAATCATAGCTGTTTACCTAGGAGTCAAGCGAACGTTGGCGACTCTTATCTTCCTATTATGTATATACGTCTATTATCTATTATCAAGAGTAAAAGAAGGATATACTTCACTACGAAAGAAATTTAATTTGTGAAACTTCATTAGACAATAGAAAATAATTCTAGAATAAGCCATTCCCATATTTCAAAACATTTAGAAATTTAACATTTCATTATTTCAATTGTATGTATTTATTCTTTTCACAGACAATATTTCCCCTAGTCTTTCCTATACGGTAGAAGATTTTCTCTCTCTAATCTGGTGTTCTTATCTTTAATTGGTAAACTGCGTGTGTAGTTATTCCTTTCACTAGTTTGATGATGATATCGTTCTCACTAAGAAAACGGTCTTCTCTCTACAGTCAGCAGTAACCGTTGTTGTTGCCTTTCCTACCAAATAAAATTTTTCCTTCTTCTAGAATGGTGTTGATTCTTTTCTAATTTTTTAAAGGTTTTCCTTTATAGTCAACAGTAGTTGCTGTTTGTGACTCCTTTTCTAATGAGTATATAATGATATTAGGAAAGATATCAGAACCAGGCAGTAATATAATATAATAATTTTAAAGTCAGAGTTGGAGAGACATATATAGTGTAGGTCTATTCATATATCAACACGTACACTTGATATTTTGGCAGCCCATTGTGGAATACCGAGCAGGCATATTCGAATATAGGGCGAATGCAGATGGAACAGAAAGT
>JAOCPT020506813.1:0-12201 GCA_026546935.2 Palythoa grandiflora
GAAAGAAAGAAAGAAAGAAAGAAAGAAAGAAAGAAAGAAAGAAAGAAAGAAAGAAAGAAAGAAAGAAAGAAAGAAATGGATATCTCCATATTCATTCTCAAAGTATTAAATGGAACAAAAATTTATAAGTAAGTTAACGATTAACTTTAAACTTTAAACCACTCAAAATCTTACCTGTACACAGTCCCCACTCTGGTCCGTTTGACGTTCTACACCACGGACGGGTGTGGTCTTTAGTAGTACATCTGGTGTACCTTTTACCCTTATAGACAAAGGGAAACTTGCAACAGCATCCGGCTGTTGTCTTGCGAGCACAACCTAACAAGTAATTAACAATTACTACACGGGCTGATTATGATATTATATACATTTATTATTGGATTAATTGAAGATATGGAAAGACTTCATTACTGAACGCGTACGAAACCAAAACTCAATATGTGTCTATCATCTAACATCGTTAACTTATGATTTGGTGCGCGATCGACCGTGATCCATGAAGATTTTGATTGGTAGATTACTTCTGAAGTATAACACAATCAGTAATTTAGCTAAGCAAAGGTTACAAAAATTAACATCGTCCTCTCTTCTAGTTCACAAGAGGAAACTATGAACTATATACAGTTACAGTATTTGTGTCTTTTTTGTGCCGGTATAATTTTTCATATATGTAACAACTACTTCTATTTTTAAGCGGACAGTTATCAAAGCGAAATAGAGAAACCGCTGTCGTACTGATTTCTGATTTTCAAATCGACTGGTAAATTATTTGGAAATATCATATTCTTCTCTACAATAAAAATAAAAATAAAAATAACAGTATAACTGTCGATTTATGATAACTATGAACTTAGAGGAAATCGAGTATGCCAAGATTCCCATTAAATAAATCAAATAAATTAACATTAAATAAATTTTAGATTAGAGAGTTAACTTTGCCAACACGTCTCTCTTCCTCATACAAAGTCCGGCAACACCCATGCACCCATTCTCCCTTCTTCCCAACTCTCCATATCTTACCCGTGCATTCTGCCAACATCACATATGCAAACAGGAAAACTCCGAGGAGAAGTAACTTTGACATCGTTGAAGTTTTTATCTAAAAGGATAATAAAATGCATGTTAGGTGGATTGAAACAAATAATTTTTTTCAGCTACAAACTCTTTTCCTTTAAGCGCGCTCTAGAAATGTGTTTTTATTGTACGAAGCCGTTCTGAACAGATTTACTGGATGTAGATGCACTTTAAGTAACAACTAGCAAACGCCAACGTAACGACAACAAAAACGCCATAATTGTAAAGATTTCTGTAGTAGTATCTTGAATGGAGTCAACTTTTGTCAAAACGCAGCCACGACTAAGAGTGAACCCGAAATAAAAATTCTTGATTGAAACCACAAGTGCCTTGCTTTAGAAAACGTTTTAGATATTTAACACTATACTGATACCTAAGTTGAGTACGAGGGGCAGGATAGAGCTTATTCGAAGGTTTTAGAAACACAAAGAAAAGCTAAAACAAAAACATGTATAAAAACACTGTAACTTTCCATGAATATCTAGTGTTGGTTTGAAATTGAAAGATTCTGAACTTCGAAAAAATGCTTCGTGTCGGAAAAATCCAAATCAAGTTGTCCCTTCGGTTTCTGTTTTATTCGCATCTTATCTTTTGCTTTCTTTTTCCTCTTTGAAATCTTCAAACTGAGAAGAACAAACGGTACATAAATGAAGTATAACTATAACACAAATTTATGCGAAGTAACAAAGGTTAGTTTATACCTTCGCAAAATCCACGGATGATCTTCTTTGCTCTTGGAACCCTCTGCAAGTGTTGATCTGCCAGGGGAAACGATAGAGTTGTAGCTTGAGCTAGCAGGTTTTATACCTGTGGATCAAAGCTAGATAATTATGACATAAACATTAAAAAAAGAAACACTCAAATGGTTCGTTACCTTTATGAAAAATAATATATTGTGAAAAATGCAACATGTAATTATACTCCAGGTATGTACTCGTATGCTTCCAAATATTAATTGAGTGCTTTTGTAATTGTTGGGTTTTTACTTCAAGTACACTTCAGCAATGAGAAGATACTCTGCTGAAGCTTTTGTGCCCCTTAACTTCCCTGTATAAATCAAAAGTGTGCCGACAAAAACCGCAATTTTCTCAGAACCGGACATTAGAATGGTTCAAATTTTAATCGTTCCAACCGCAATATTTGGATAAGACGATTCTTGTTAAACAATTTAACTATAAAATTTAGCGATAACATGTTACTGTGGACAACGTTTTACATACATTATTGAATATATATTAACCTTGGCTGAATTGCACAACAAAAGACGTAAAACAAAAACATGACTTAAAAGGTGTCAAACAAAAAGTTTGGCGCGTACAGAATCTGACTGAACATTCAAGCTTGGTTTGAGTTTCTGAATTAATAACATTTCGTACACCAGGCAATCAGATTGACTTGAAAATGACGTTAGCCGACGTCGAAACGTCGATCACAGTACTCTAAGCTTAGCTGCTATATAACCGAGTGATGTGAAGCGTAACTTGTAAAACTCATCTTTTTCAGCCGTTGTTTGCAATTGATGACGATTGGTGTGATCGTCGCGTAGCAATTAAAGCGAAGTCGCACGAGCGCAAAAGGCGCCATGATGGACGCCACGTGTCCGGTGGCGGAAACGACGTCAAGAGATTCCGTCATAACGACGAGTTCGGAACTGATTCGCAATCCTGGCGGTCTGATGCAGGGAACCCGAACTTTATTTCCGAGAGAGGATTTCGCTTTCGATCAAGAAACAAGACAGACTGGCAACATAAACAAAAGCACAGGCAAAAATATTTTACCCATTAATTTTATACTGTAAAATCTGTATACACGTAATTATTTTAAGTTTCAAGTGCAAATGATTTTTCATTTTTTGATTAGACAGGCCGTTTTATTTGACCCTACAGGCTACAATAAATGTAATTTGTTATATTACACATTTAGGGTAGATAGCCGGGAAGAAAAACAGGTCAATGAAAAAAGTACGTTATATCATTGAAGTGATATGATATCATTTCATGGTAAAATGTTCCAATGAAAAACCCCGATATGAATGCTTTCAACCAATCACATTGCTTGTATTATATGTCACTAGTTTTGCGACGCACGTTTGCCGCCTTTGCCCTTTGCCCTGGCTTCAAACTATCAAACATGGCTTGAAATTCGCCCCCGCTTATTCAGTTTTTAGATGGATGATATTCAAATTTCGTGAACCAATATAAAAGCAGAAGTAGCTTGAGAAAAATGAGACCTTTGTTTAAGTCTTTTTTCAAGTCATTATGGCGAAAAAGAACCAGAAGAATACACCAACTGAATAAAGAGACTCGGTGATAAACGAAACTTCGGGTAGACAATTTATCATAAAATTTTAAGCTAAGTGAATTAAGAGAACATTTCGGTGCCATCCCGGCGACATTGTCATGGCAACTGAAAACTTTAAACTGAATGCTAATATATACTAATACCATAACATCCCGCGTTAAAGCCCCTCCCCCCTCTTAATTCAGTTAGCTTTTATGAGTAAAGGGATTAAGGTAAATTATATTAATATTTTAAGTGAATCGTTTTAGTGCCACTGTGTGTTGTTTCATCTACCATAAATTGTGTAATAAACAAATTATAAAATGTTAAGAGCTTGATATCGGTTTTATTCACTCGTTTGTCGTGTTATGTCGTGTGATGCGATTGAAAGCTCGTGAATAAAAACGATATCATGCTCTTAACTTTTAATAATCTCCACATTGTCAATATATTGCTGGGAATTTCTCGGCAATCAAGGAATACTATATTTTTAGACGCGTTGCACTCCACGGGTTTCCAAAGCCAGATAATATGCAGTAAAACACTGCTTGTAAACACAGTGAATATTAAAACTGAAAATCACCTAAAACTACACGCAATTTTTTTATAAGAACAACTTTACAAGAACGAGGCTCGAATTTGCCAAAATTTAAGAACAATTTAAGAACAAGCTCAGGCTGAGGCTTGATAACAAACAATGAAGGTAATTTGCCTCGCTGTACAATACATGTGCGGCTCAAGGCGTTTCACTTTCCAATACCTTGTTTTATTTTGTTTTTTGTTCAATAAAAACCTCGCACAGAAATAACAAATTAAGAACAAATTGAGGCTGAAATCGCCCAAAAATTAAGAACAATGAGCCACGGCAAAATTTACTGGTTCTTATAAAAAAAGCGTGTATGAGGACAAACGTAGCAGACAAGGTGAGCGTGCTGGAAAAACATTTTTTAGCCAAAATATGTATGAATATAGTAAACTGTTTTTTAAAAATCTTTTTTATAAAAAAAGCGTAGGATTTAGGAGTATGCTAAGTAGAAACTCAAGGCTGAAAAAGAAGAACTTATATTTTTGATACTGCGCAATGTATGTCATCAGAAATAATTCGAAATACATTTTTCTCACCTTAAAAAGGCTTCGAAAAGTAAGAGAAAAACGTTCTTTGTGCTGGACACATTGTTTTCATAAACAAATGTGTTTCATCGTTATCTCAAGGGTAAATGAAAGTGTGGTTTTTTGCGGACCTTTACGGCCGTGCAGTGGTAGGGGGGTTGCGTGTTCACCCCCCGCACCGCTTCCCCCCCCCCCCCCCCTTCCTTTCCCTGCGTACTGGCCTGTTTAACAATTAATGTGTGGGCGGTAGATGGGATTCAATTCAGTTTCACACATGTAATGAATTATGAAAGTCAGCTAACTTTTGAAACTTTTTGAATAGAAAACAAGAAATGTAACAAACCTAAATTCTGTTATTTTTGTTTGAGAACACGTGTGGTTGAAATCAGATAATGAATCGTCAACCCAAAACTTAGAGGGGGGCTTTGGGGCACATTAAAAACCGCCGCAAAACCGCACAAAAATTTAGCCAAAACCGAAAAATCGCAATTAATTTCGATCAAATCCGAAAACCGCATTAAAAACATCAAACCCGAAAAGTTATGCTTCCCAGGTTTTGAAAACCTGTCAAATCCGAAAAACTGATTGTATTTTTTGCCAAAAACCGAAAAACGATTGCTAAATAAAGCAAAAACCGCAAAGGACAACAAAACCGAAAAACGGAAGGTTTTTTTTTTGCGAAAACCGAAAAACCGCTCCGAAAAATTACCGAAACCGCAAAACCAAAAATCCTAACGCCTCCCTCTAGTATAGCTGCAGAACCTTTCCAATACATGATCCATTGCCTGTCTCGAAACAGATGGTTGCCACAGCTATAGAAGGATAACCTAATACACTTTTTTATAAGAAATTTTGTATAAAAACTTCGTGGATGACTGAGATTCGCCCAAAATTTACGAACATGCTAGGTACATACTTGATGCTGAGAAGAACTGAGAATTTTTCTGGATGAGTACAAATTCATGGAAATGTTATACCCTTCATTTCTTCGCTTTTCGCACTTCCTTTTTTTACTTTAAACCAACTCGCTAAATGTACGAGTTACAGCTAATGCTCATTTACATGTAAAATTGATGCCTGTACATTGTATAACAAATGTAAATCCCTGAAGGGACATATCGTTAGTTAATTATAATATAGATAGGACTCTACGCGTGCTCTGATTGGTCAAAAACCCATGTTTATATATATATATATATATATATAAGCGTGTTTTATTATTTTTTGGCAGCGTACGTTGGGTCCTATCTATATAATAAAGTAATGGAAGAAGCCTAAGCCGTGTATTACACTGTACATGTGATAAAACATTCCGGGCACTTGAGAGCACTCGAGAAATGAAATGTCCGTCGTGTTATAATACATAGCTTCGGCTTTCCGGCTTCTTTGTTTGTTAAAAACAGTGTCGGGTCAGACAGATGCTCTAATGTAAAGAATTATGTAAATAGTTTTTAGAATAACTCTTCAATGCGTCGGTGAGTGGATACAAAACTCGTGCTAATGTGTGATAAATAAATTACCATCGCCGTGAGAATGTAGAAAAGCCGACATTTCGAGTGTTCTCCCTTCGTCAGAGCGTTCGTGTAGGCTCACGCTTGAGGCGACAGCTTTTCTACATTCTAACGGCGATTATAATTTATTTATCGCAAATTAACGAATTATAAATCTCCCGACTGCGGTACCAATTCAAAATTTGTTTAGCAGAAGAAACTGTGTACAATGTTTTGCGGGAGTCAGTGGCTTTAGCACTTTAGATGTCATTCTAATTTCTGCAAAAGCCCACGTGTAGAAATAAAAAGGTAATAAATAAGACACATATTGACATAATGCATCTCTAAAGATGAAATATATCTAATGACATGAACAAAAATTTCGAGGTTTTAATACAGAAACACTATACTTTTCAGTGAACTCGAGAGACATTATCGTATTAACTATTACTTTGAGCGTGCAAAACACACACAGTGGGATAGTTTCGGTGATTTTTTGCTGGTGCTTACAGTTACAGGTACGTCTCGTGGCCAAGGGTGGGAATTGGGAAATTGCGTGCGATTTCAAAAATGGCTCAACCTTCAGCTGCTTTATCGCCTATTTACTGCTGTTGCTTTCCTGCTGTTTTTTGCTTTTGTCGTCATTGTGATTATGTCGTTATCAAAGTTTTGTCATTACAGGGGGGGGGTATCATAACGTGATTGATAAGAGAAGTTATAAAGGTGGGAGGGCCCCTCGAGCCGAAACTCGAGTCGTATTTGGTACTTAAAATTGAAGTACGCGGTGCTTTAATTTTAAAATTTGTTTTTTATGTTTTCAGAACTCATAGGCAACACTTTTGGACACCTAATCTAAAGAAGATAGTCGGTTCAAATTCAGTTCTAACATGTCTGGTAAACATTTGTAGAGGCTCACATCACTGCCGCAACTCGACTGTTTTTTCTCCCTGGTTCTTTGGCCACCGGATTGTTTTAATTCACATTCACAGTGGAGTTCCCCATCACTGAAGGCAAATTAACAACAGCTCAAGTATAGATCGCAGTTCATTCAGTTCTTATGTTTTCCTTCAAATAACAAATCATTGGTTATTGACGTAACTCGAGTGTCACTTCGCCGAGAGTAATGCAAAATTGTTGTCCCCGGCGATTACTCCACCCATCATTAGACTGCGCACCTTGCCTGTAATCTCGTAATCATAAACTGATCTATTGACGCATAAGAATTTAGAATAAAATATCAAATTACCAGAAGTTCAGATATATTTTCCCAAGTATCTGAACGACGTTCAGAACGTCAAAATTTTCGTCATGGCTAAGGACAAGTTCCATCAAGCTATTTTTCTCGTGCCCATAATTCTCATGGTTTTGAAAACCTGTCTCGCACACAACTGTAAAAATGGTAGCGAAGAGACGACCAAAATCACAGCTGCAAACAACATATTCAAGGTCAATCAGAAATACGGTGAGTCTTGATTACGCTTTGATAAGTACTAAGTAGAAATCTTTAGACTACACTTAAAAGTAGATTCATTAAGTCGTAAATGCGAACTATCTCGTGCGTGAGCCAGAAGGAAATTCTAGTAAACTCGATATAATATAAAGCTGAGCAGAATCTTGGTTTGTTTCCAAAATACGTTAGAAATGCCTGATTAACGCACTCGGTTATTCAAATTTATTGCTGAGCTGTACTGCGCTGAGAAATGTTTTCCTTTGATATGTACTCTGTCGTTTGCATGTATCAAAAGAGAAAATTGATTTTGGCGATTCGCAAAACGAACACGACATGATCAGGATGATACTAGAAACATCATGACAGGAGGAAGGACATCCGGTTAACTGATACGGCATGCAAGGGGCCGTGCAAAATTTATTCAGTGCTTCCCCGGGCTGGAGCAAAAGTATTTCGAAATTTAAAAAAAGTGTGTGCCCTGCTTCAGTTAATATGATAAAAAGCCTTTGGCCCCGCCTGAGCTGCATTCAAAAAATGTTTCTGCCCCGCCACAGCCAGTATTTTGGATGAACTGTTTTTCAGCTAAAATCAGAACATAAAAATATCTATGCCTCGCTGATACTCAGCTAATAGAACCAGAGTCAATCTCTGAGACCCTACTGTGTAAATTAAGCTGGTATCAACACAAGCGAGGCTGTGCTTGCCACAGAAAATCTATTTCAGTATTAATCATGTTACTAAAGGAGTCCAACTCGGTCTGTTTTTGCCATGTTTGCTAATACATGTACATACTGATAATTCAACCTGACTGGAATCTGTACATTGGCACTGTGTAGGCTGAGGCTAGGTTAGTAGGCAGTATGGACTCACCTCTTAACCAAAAATGCATGTGTAGACATGAACTTGAATTGTATCTCATAATAGTTTTATTTGTATATTTAAATGAGTAAAATTAAATTAATCATTGTAATAAGTTACAATTTTCATCCCATTTATTATATAACTACCTGGCTCCTCTGAACATAACTTTGTTGTTAGAGCTGGACTCTGGAGTTCTCTGTAAAACCATTATTTTCAGAAATTTTAAGATAAATTTTGTCAAATGGGTGTCTGGCATGAGTTTATAACCTTGAACTCATGAAGAACGAAGACGTGACTGCGTGTTGGATTGTAGCTTAAAGGAAGTAAGCCGAATGTATCAGTATTAGGTAAAACAGGAACACCGAATAATTTGATAGGATTACAAGGTCACTGAAGTGTCAATGGGTTTTATTATCGACCGAGTGATCTTTGAATACCGTGGAAGCCAGGATATCCTCTTGGCACGCAGGGTAGTCTTCCAATATAAATAAACCATGTGCAATATAATAGTAACGATTTAGTGTTCGGCTTACAAGTTCACCAACCTCCAGTTTCAACTAGTAAAACTTTTACGAGGAAAAATGATTTTTGAAACAATTTTCGAGAACCTTTACAAAATTTCGTGAGGCGAAATAGTTTTTGAAACCTTTACAATAAGTCAAAAGACTAACATTCCTGGAGTTTAATTCAAAGAAAGAAAACAGTTCGAAATGTTTATTTTGTTAAGTTTATCGACGTCTATCGATGGGTATTAATTTAACAGATGCTGAGGTACTAAACCGGACGCAGTTTCATTTGTAGTACATGAAAAAACGAAATTTCAAAATTTTGTCTGCGTAGCTAGCTGTCAAGAATTGTGTGTATGCATGTTATTTTGTGTCGGTGAATGAAAGCAAGTATGTTTTTCGGTTTGTCTTGTTCTTGTCTTGCCTTCGTCTATTCTCATGATTAAGGGTCATTACAGTAATCAGGAAGTGATTGTGCCGGCCGCCTCTCTTCACCTGGCCTCGCGGGTCTGACACGGGCCAGGGAGACGGAGAAGAGCACTTGTGAATAATTAACAATTATTCCACGAACGCGAGTTGTATATGAGGTGATAGATAGCTAACGAGGCGCGAAACGCCATGTTGGCTATTTTCACCTCATATTCAACAATACGTGAGTGGAATTATTTTTTTATTAAATTTCATTCAATTCTGAACGATTAGATATAAAAAATTACAGCAAGTTCTATCTAATTCTGTTTTACTTTTTCAAAACAACCGAAAAATGTTATTTCCATATAAGGTCATACTGCGGTATATGAGGGATAACCGAGATTGAGTGAACCACTCTGAACGCTAGCTAGAAACGCAATATTCGAGTTTGGAAATTTAACAAATGATTATATATATGTGATTACCAGCAGATAAACTGAATACTTCATCTACTATAAAAGTGTTCAATGGAAAACAAGAGCTGTAAATAGATGTGTATTTGTATATGTGAGGAGCACAAAATGCTTGAATAATTGTACGTCTTCTTTCAAGAAGTGGCAGTCATAATATGTTTATAAAACTACAAAATAACTTCTCAGTGTAGATCCAGAATTAAGAAATATTTAACAAAATCTTTATGCCAGTTTATTGTTAATTATATATTAGTATACATGTATATATTAGTGCATATGTATAATGTTTGTATGTGACAACACGTATGCTTAAACATTTGGTGATACAACTATCGAGGCTAATAAAACGTCCCTTTCTAACAATTTCAGAAAAATATTCAAACGGTAGAGATTACCAGCTGGATATGAAACTGCCAAGAAGCCGGTCAAACGCTGGGGACAAAGACGGAGAGGGAGCCACAAGGGACAGGAGCCGACTGTGGCCAGAGGGAATAGTACCTTATCTCATCGGCTACAATCTAAGTAAGATCAGTAACAAAACAGAACAGTGATATAATAGCTAATATCAATATGTTAAAATTTCCAATGGGAGAGTAGCTCGAACGCATCTCGAAAAATTAGAGAACTTGCTTTCACTTTGCCCTAATATTTTTAATCTTAAAAACAAGACCAAACATAACAAGACAAGTTTTACATAGGATACTAACATATCAAAGCAAATTGGAAAGGTACTGGCTTCTTGTGATAACTCAGAAGCCGGAAATACCAGGGAGTTCTCAAGTTATTTAGCAAAAGCCGAGTAAGGGGGTCTGTTATAGTCTGGCGGTTTGGCCTAATTTGGGGTTCATTTTTCGGAAAAATCCTCATTTTCGTGACGCTTACCAGTTAAATTTTTTGGACAGTTTCGGGAAATCGCAACGTTTTCCCACGGATCTCGTTTATTTTGCACTTTAATAAGCGGTTAGTGGTTAAAACTATTATTTAGAGAATGCTTATAAAGCCAAGTTAGCGTCCCCCGCCGTGGCCGTTGAAAAAGCGTCCGACTCATTTCTTTTTTTTTTTATTTTTTTATTTTCATAGTTTTTCTTAAAAAATGTTTTAATACTGTTTTGTATGAATTAGTTGTCCGAAAACCGACCAACTCCGATAGAATTTTGCAGTCATCAAACAAACTATAGTAAATACCATTAAATTCATTGCGTTTTTACCGGCCATACCTATGATAAAGACGACACTTGGATAAAACAACGACAATAAATAGATATATTTTTATGTATTTTAGCATCAAAGTTTCCTTAAAAAAATATCTCCAGACCACAAAATTGCTGAAAAAAGGGCGCTAATCAATTGTGTTTTTTACTTGGCTTAAACAGCAATTACAGTTTTATGGGAAAAAATGCGGTCGCGGTCTTTGCGAAAAAGCTAAAGGAGTTTTTGTGGTCAAAGAATGAAAAGTCCAGCGGTTTTCGGTTTGCTGATCCCCTGTTAATAACCAAAAATGCTAAATCTTTTTACAAGCATAAGTGGTCCATAGCCGACCCGTTACATGAGAGAGTGACTCCCTCTGGGCGATACACTAATTCGTCGCAGATTAGAAACTGTTATTTTACCGATCTCGTTAGGACGGAAAGCTGAGTCAACTTCGGCGGAAAGAAGGTCACACAAATGTTCAACTTTCGGCTAAGTTGAGCGGGTTTCAACTCGGGACCTTGCGGTTGGAAAGCAGAGATAAATTACAGATCTCTGTCAGATCTTGTCACTACCGAAACCGGAGATAAGCACCGGCTCCACTAGGCCACTAGGCTCGTAAAAGAATTTAATTTGTTCTTCTTACTGTAACTGAGTGACTGTCGTTTACATTTAATATTGCAGTGAGACACAAAGATCGTGTAAAGGCCATTAAAGCTGCAATGCAAGAATGGGAACAACAAACATGTATAAAGTTTAAAAAGTTAGAGAGTGAAGCAAACTACGTAGAAATTGAAGACGGAGATGGGTAAGGGAAACAACTGTAAGATTTTAGTATTGCACGAGAGAGTTTTAACTTTTTAATTCCGAAAACGTTTGACTTGATGTCTCAAATTGCATTTATATCAGCTTTACACATCCATATGATGCCATCCTTCCTATCGTCCTTACTTCCTTCCTTTCTTTCTCCCTTCCTTTTTTCCATCCATCCATCCTTCCTTCTTTAATTCCTTCCTTCCTTCCAACTTTCCCTCCTTCCTTTCTTCCATCCTTCCATCCAACTAAATTAGAAGTTGCTGCTTGATGGTTGTCGTGGTACTTGCAGCGCGTTTCTGCATATGTGAACTCCCGTCTTATGGATGCCAAAGACATTGAAAATACGGCAAACAATGATCGCTTCTTTTTCTGCTTTATGTCGCATTCGTCCTTCCTTCCTTCCTTTCATCAATTCAATCTTCCTTTCATCCTTCCATCCATCCATCCATCCATCCGTCCGTCCTTTTCCGTCCTTCCTTCCTTCCTTCCTTCCTTCCTTCCTTCCTTCCTTCCTTCCTTCCTTCCTTCCTTCCTTCCTTCCT
>JAOCPT020506878.1:0-12198 GCA_026546935.2 Palythoa grandiflora
CTCAATCTTGGTTCATTTGACCTTTAAGAGTTACAGCTGCCGTCAAGGAGCAACAACATTAACTGTTGTTGAACCATTCAGGGCACCATAGGAGAGCTGTGGACCTTTATTTAGGAAACCTAGGAAGCCTGATTCCGCCAACGTGACAGATGGGTTACAGCGTCCTGCTGCTGTTGCATTAATCTCTTTGAAAGGTATAAGTGGTCCTGGTGCATCTTCACCTTGGAAAACATTCTTATCATCTGCTGGAAGAGACAGCACACGATCTCATTCAACGTAAGTGGGCGTTACGCTAAACGAATGTTGGATCAGCATATGTAAATGCTACATCTAAGGACTCAGATGATTTGCAGAGTGAAACAGTTTTTCAACAAAGGTAAAGTGCCTTCTGATCGAAGAATTTAAGGCGAGGAGAGTGGAAATAAAGCAAAGCCAGCAGAGATCTGCAATAACCTGAGGGCATTAAAAGATGGAAACGGTAAACAGATGCTTACTAAGGAGAACTGGATTTCTATACAGCAGGTAATTAACCAGCTACTTCTCACGACTTGCTGCATTGAATCGAAAAGGAAACCTACAGTCATTAATCTCCAAAAATCAGAAATGACATTTGTGACACTGACGATGCAGAAACAGAGTTGCAGGAACTTGTCCAAAGGGAAGAGATGAGAAATGCTGTTATTCAGTTTATTTCAGACGATCAAGTGCTGTGACGTGCCTGTCTGTTCTAGCACAATGTGAGAATTAACTGGAACATTTGACATTTCCAATCTTTAGGGGCAATTAAAACTGATTTGGCCTGTTTACATGATGTAGGCCTAGCTCTACTAGTATGGCAGCCCTACCACAAAGTTTGAAAAATAACTTCAGTTTACATGGGGAGCGTGAGCTCTACTAATAGGGACAGCCCTAACACAAGGATTGAATCAGAGCGTCCGTTTACATGGAAGGAGTGAGCTCTACTAGTAGGGAAAGCCCTACCACAAGAGTTGAAACATCGCTTCAGTTTACATGGGGAGCGTGAGCTCTACTAATAGGGACAGCCCTACCACAAAGTTTGAAAAATAACTTCAGTTTACATGGAAAGAGTGAGCTCTACTAGTAGGGAAAGCCCTACCACAAGGGTTGAAACATCACTCGAATTTACATGGGGAGGGTGAGCTCTACTAGTGAGAAACAGCCCTGTTGTGACTTTATATTAATTTGGTCGATTTGCGTTAAAAAACTAGGCTCCCTGTTAGCCGTAATTTTTGGGCTTCCTATGTATTGCCCACGTTCGAACAGACCATAATTTTGTTATGTAAAATTGTTTGATTTTGCTAACGTTGCGAGTTTTAAGCTTGAAATCTTTCATGTAGTTTGCAGATTTTGCTAGTTTCTACCGGGTGGAGCATCCTGGATTGTAAGTATAATTTTCCTTGTTTTGGATTGTGAATTTAGTCGCATTCTTACTGGATTTCAATACGATTTCTAGTGAATTTCATCGCCTGTATTGCTGTGGAACGTGAGAAATCAGATCTGTTGAGTTCACGTGGAAATGATTTAATGTGGCGTAGCGAGGCAGAAAAATCCGAACCTAGATGTATAAACTCGTTCAAGTCGAATAGCACAACAAGTAATACAAAATAATTAAGACATTTTAGAAAGTGTACAATGGCTTCCCTGCTTTCCACGAAGAGCTCAGTGTACAAAAAAAAAGTTTTCAGCAGGTGTAAAATAAGTAAGTTTAAACTGAGATACATCAATTATCACCCAGAGGAGAGGTGTTTTCCTTTATAAAAATATAAAATTTAATAACTTTTAAATACGTTCTCTGTTAAAACTTTTTTGAAAACACAAGCTTTCAGCAACCGATCCTGTTGCTTTCGTCAGGTGAATGAATAAGATTCAAGTGTTTTCCTTTGTTACCTTATGTTACGCTCCCAAAAACTCATACAGTGATGCTCACACGTCTTTGCTACTCTTACATTATATTACCTAACACCCATACTTTTTCTGCATACACTCAAAACACACAAAAAACTCATGTCCATCGACTTTATACTCTGCTTCCTCGTCAGCCTCGAGGTTTTCCCCTGGGATGACTCGTTGGCAATTACAGTCAAGTAATTACAGATCCAAGAAACAAAGTTATACTTGATTTCATCTCTCGAACTTTATATCCTTGACCCGTTTTTGTTGGGAGTTAAAATATTTGCAGATTCTCCTAAGTGTGAACCTGAAAAAGTTACCGCCAGTGTTTTTTGAGACAAATGATAACTCAGACCAGTCTCTAGAACCTTTACTTATCTACTTCATACAGAATGATACATAAGGTCTCTAAAATCCTTTAGCTGGCAGTTCTGTAGGTCGCTGCAAAGCAGACTTCTTCCCATGTTTTCCTCCTACTTTCTCTCTCTCTTTCTACAATAATCCCTTTTACAGCTTCTTAAACAACCTCTGAATGCAAGGATCCGCGGAGCAGAAGCGACATAAAATTGAGGCTAAACCTAAGCAAAACAGTTTCTGCAGATTGTTTTTGCACGCCTTCTCCCTTCACGTTTTCTTCCTTGTTTTCTTCCTTTCGCATTCATACAATTCTGCAATCACTGCCGAGTGTCCAATACACTTCCATGTTCTTTATCTAATGTCATAATTGTCTCCATGAATCACAACCATATATAAAGACCTCTGTCATAATTGGCCGCCATTTTAATATTATAGTATTCTTTTGTTTGTATTCAAATTTGCCTGTGTAGCCTCGTTCTTGAGTTGAACAATCAAAAGAATATGTTACCCCAAATGAGGCGAGTCACTTTAATTTGAATGGAGACAAAACAATATCAAAATGGCCTCCACTTATAAATGGTCTATATAGCCTTGCTTCAGAAACCTTGTTTTTCGTCATCATCATCATCACCATCATCATCACCATCATCATCATCATCACCACCATCATTATCACCATCATTATAATCATCATCATCAACATCAACATTACCATCATCAACATCAATATTACCATCATCAACATCAATATTACCATCATCATCATTACCACCACCATCATCATCACCATCACCATCATGATTATCACCATCGTTGTCTAAATCATTATCACTTTCGTCTACGTCATTTGTTGGTTTGTACATGAACTTTATGGTGAACTTTACGAACTTGAAGAGAAAGTGGTGCTTTTATTATCAAATTACGGCACATGTAAAATCTAACCACTGCTGCACTTGCTTCGGGTGCCATCATTTTAGGAACACGCTGTCTTTGCTGTTCGTCCTGGGTACAAAATCGTTTTTCCTGCGTTCAAGTTATTCTTCCTCAAGCAGTTCATATCCTTCATCAATATCCATTACTTGAATCTTCATTTCGTTTAATAACTTTCAACTACACAGACACACAACCGTGGACACTGAATATAACTCATTTTAATCAACCAGCTAATCAATCGATCGATTGTGGTGGTCCTCATAAGAGTAGCAAAATAAGTATTTATGTATCATTAAATATTAGAACTTTGCCAAGCCACACAAAAGTTGTGTGTCGCAAATGTGGTAACAGTCTGGATTCCAAGGTAGCGTATATGCCTGATCTAAGGAACGATCTGTTGCCACGGAGACAAAATAGATCAGCTCAGTTTGTCTTACCTTTTGGATGAATCGCCATGCTGGAAATCCATTTTACGGGTGAAATAAGCTTCTTTGTCATTTCTTGTTTCATCAAATTGTAGACTCGAATGTACTTTTGAGTCTGAAACAAGTGTGATAAGTTTTTAAGCTTAAAGCTCCGAAATATAAAGCGGAAGAATGAAAATCTTCACTATCACCTACGTCTTTTTTATTACCATTACAATTATGAACATCATTATCATCATTATCACCATCACCACCAAGATCATCATCAGCACTATGTTCACTATCATTATCATTATCATTATCAGTATCACTATTACCATCAAAATCATCAACATCAACACATCACCACTATCATCATCATCATGATCATGATCATGACTACCATCACGATCACCATCATGATCAACATCGCCATGATTTATTATCATCACCACCACCACCACCACGATCACCATCTAATTATCATGATCAACATTACCACCGCCGCCAGCCACATCACCACCATCATCATTTTCACCATCATCATCACCACCACCACGATCATCATCATCAGAATCATCACCACTATTATCATCATAATTCATTTTGATCAACATCACCACCTATATAATTACCATAGTTACCATTATAATTATTACGCTTATTGTTTGGTTTTAATGGTTGTTGGTTGTACTGCATGTTTCTGTCACTGTCTCTGTCATTGTCATTCCTAAAACACAAACCGAATAATAATAATACAACCGACACTGTACAAAAATATTATGAGTACAGGAATGAGCATCTTTAAATGAAAGACCAGGCATTGTCGCTGACTGTTTACACTATAATCAGTAAACTTTATGAGATAAAGTTCTGCAGGATATGGCCAATACAAGCTACCAAGTCTAAAGACAAAATTTGTTGACACTGGCTTACTAGTCCCGCACAACGAACAATTTTATTTTAATGCACATTTTTGACATATGAAAGCACTGATGTTCCTTTTTACAGTTTCCCGGCGCCATTTTGGATGAGGCTTTTTTGGATCCCAAGGTTAATTAAAACAAACAAAATGGTGAAATTGCTACAGACGTGTCGGAGGTTTTTACAGATCTTGTGTCATTTTTCTGTTTTATGACGAGTAGCCAGGAGATTCCTTAATTGGTATGTCCCTTTCCATAGTCTTCAGTCTAGTGTTCAACAGCAGTAGAAATAAAATTCCTCAATAGACCTAATCCGCTGCTCTCAATGTTTTCCCAATACAGTTCTCTTGGGAAATAAGGTTTTTTGTTTCAGATGTGGTAATGCGAAAAACAGGAAAGAATGTTCAGCTTAAACAAACGACCTCATTTCCCAAGAGGACTGTATTGGGAAAACATTGAGGGCAGCGGATTAGATCTATTTGTTCGAAAACACTCCCATTTATTGAATCGTTCGAGAAGTTAAATACAAGGCCTGAACACAGGTGTACAGTGAAAACTATAGTGAGCGAGAAGTTAAATACAAGGTCAGAACACTGGTGTACAGTGAAAACTATACTGAGCGAGAAGTTAAATACAAGGCCAGAACACAGGCATACAGTGAAAACTATAGTGAGCGAGAAGTTAAATACAAGGCCAGAACACAGACGTACTGTGAAAACTATAGTGAGCGAAGCGAAGTGGAACGGTAAAACGCTAATTGAGAAATAACATTTTGCAAAACTCTCTACAAAAGTCACATACGAAAGCATGTGCTCTAAATTGGCGCCATCTTGCTTTTTCCCGCGTGATCCCGGATTAACACCTGTTACTTGGTGTTAACTCAAATGTCCTTGCAATCACGCGATGCCACTTCCGCTTCAATGAACGCTGTTCTTACCGATACAATTCCCACTGTTTACATCAGGCACGAAGTTTAGGGGTCATCGATATCCTCGTTTTGGTACCAAAAACAAAATGGCACCGGAAACTTTAAAAAGGACTCAACATTCCTTTGGTGTGTAGTGTTCAAGAGGTACTGTTAGCAAACAATTAATAAGAGTTCTTACCGCAACAAATAAAAATGGTCTTGAAGGGTGGAACATTACTCTTTGCACTAATCCCTTGGCTTTCTGAAACGGGCACTAAAGAAAGGCACACGAAACTGCGATTAATACGCTGATAATCACTTTCTACTTTACCAGTTAGCAAGCCCTGGGCTTATATTCAGGATTCTAAGGGAAAATATAAATTTTGTAGCTAGAGAACACACAACTAACCTGGCTTCGACGTTTTGATAGTTGATGAATAAAAACAGACTTGTTGCCACCTGGAATAAAAACGATAGAGTTTAAAATTAGTAAAACACCGGGGTCGTTTTTGCTTAAATCGCGGCAATTTGCTGCTTTGACAAGTTGTTTCTGTGACTTTGAAGAGGATTTGTTTTTGTTTCTTGACGAGGGCCAGTTATGGTTTTCATCTGTTTTCACAGCAAATACACGCTTTTTTTTATAACAACAACTTTATCAGAACAACGAGGCTCAAATTTGCCAAAATTTAAGAACAATTTAAGAACAAGCTCAGGCTGAGGTTTGACAGGGTTAGTGCTGCTCTGCGAGTACGAAATTCAAGGAGTAATCGAGGAGTATTCAGGGAGTAGAATGGAGGTTTTCAAGGAGTGCTCTTCGCACCTGTCTTTAATTTGTTTAAAGGATTCTCAAGCAGTTGTTATCTAAGAGGATGCACATGTCCAAAGCAATTGTTGAGGTAGTCAAGTCATTTATTGGAGGGTAAAAACAAAAAACGTCACACAGGAAGATCGATGTTGGCAGCATTAAATGAAGAGAACATATTAACCCTTTAAGCCTCAAACATGACAAATGACGTGTTGGTAAATTCTCGCAAATGAGCTCCATACTTTCTATATAAGCAGTTTGGGAGAATTTAGCTTTTCAAATTTCACAGCTTATTCCACTTGATCAACTCCTTTTTTCTCATTACCATTTATACCATTTTGTTTAAGTTGTGTAGGAGAAGTTAGATTTTGATAAATTGCCTGGGGCTGAAAGGGTTAAATATTATGAAAACAGCACGATTTGAAATAGTTCAATTTTCATGCAAGATTCAATTAGATCTGATCGGAATACCTGTGCTTTAGTATCCTCATTTAATGTAAAACAATCATTATATTTGTCAACTTAAATTCCACATGTAAACATACCTAAAACTTTAAAAATGTACCTCCCACATTCCTCACTCGTAAAAAGAATAGAGGTCATGCTTTCGACAGCTGGACTAACAATGTAACGCGAGAGTTGAGCACACCAGCTTTTCCCAATGAATACGACTAGTAATGTCTTTCTTCAAAACAAAATACAACTTACTGTGGATCTCTGACGTCTGGAACATCTCTGTTGATAGGAACTTCGTCACTTGCTTTCTGATTAAAAGCGTTTTTCTGGTACGCATCTTCGCCTTCTTTCACTCGCGTCGCGTCAATGTAGCTACTTGCATCAAAGTCACTTATCTTACGATTATCCGTTTTATCTTCTTTTTTATGTTCTGCAATAATGCTTTCCTTTGTAACTGCCTCGTTTACTTCCTACGGATTAAAATCAGTTCACTTGAAACTAAATACCTTTACAGAAAGCACGTTATAAGAATATCAACCTTGAACAATAAATGACCTTTTAAATGTAATTCTGATTTCTCGGAATCGATTAATTGTTAACCGACTCGCAGTGACCTTAAAATACTACAAGTTTTACTCACCTCCGCCGTTTTTTCTGGTTTGATAACATTTTGATTATAATCTTCATTATTATCAATTTCTTTAGGATTCACATGTTGAAATTCCTGCTCCCTGGAAAGACTCGATTCACGCTCATGTCGGACCCGGTCAGAACTGGTCATATGTGTGGTAAAATAAAAGATCCCTCCCAACCACACTGCCACCAGTAAAACTAATAGAATTTTTCTACGCCGCAACAACAACATATCTGGTTATTTAAAAACAAAATAACTGCTCATATTGGCAGTTTAAATTAATAACAATCAACTCTTAAACAACTTCATTCTGCCTACGTGGAAGTCAGGCAACAGCTGCTGTGTAGCCCAGCCTTCTTAGTTGCGCGGTGGGAAGCGCAGGTTGGATGTTAGAGGGAGGCGCTTGACAGCAGAAGTGGAAGAGCAACACTACCGTAAAATTAGCTTAAAACGAGTTTTAATTTTTTTTATAAATAATTAAAAAAAAGGCTTCGCCAATAAGTGATTTTCAATTGATGTTACCTCTACCTCTAGGCTAACAGTGACAACAAACTTCATTCACTCATTGGACTTTGGAGTTTGGTACGCCGCCCTCGAATAAACGCCGTACCTAAGAGCCAAAATATAAATAAACGCTGCCCTCGAATAAACGCCGCACCCTGGAACAAACAACAAACTGAAACATCGAATTTATGACGTTCACTTTTTACAAGCGCAGAGCGGAGTTGTTAAACTGTAAGTTTAAAGTTTGAAAATCACAGACAAAAATCCGCAACATCGAATTTATCTGATTTTTTACGTGTTTACAAGCGCAACAAGTTGTAGTTTTAAAACTGTAAAGCCCTATTGGTACAGCCAGACAAAGAACTGTACCATTTTTTCTACTTTTTAGTTAAAGTAAAGTTACGGTTGGTTGTTTAAAAAATAAACAACATTTTAAATAAACGCTGCCCTCGATTAAACGCCGCCTTCGAATAAACGCCATACCCAAATCAAGAAAAATTTAATAAAGGAAATATGGTATATGCGCTCTGAGACTCAAAAAAGCGGTCGTTGGTCGTACTAACGAGGTGTCGCATTAACGAGGTATTTTTATAAGAAAATGTATGGCTATTTTGCCCGGCCTAAAAAGTGGTCTTTATATAACGAGTCGGTCGTAAGGCGAGTTTCCACTGTATATCTTAAACCAAAAACCCTATAGAGTGAATTTTACAACGCCGCATTTCTTCAAAGACACAAACCCTAGATCTGTTTTGCAAATCTTGTGAAGCAAACATACATAAAAAAGTATAAATTTGTGTTTGTAATTTACTGACAGCTTTTTTTTATTCCTCTTTAGCACCTGGCAAACAGTCTTTTTAGTTGGACAACACAAGAACCCTGCAGTCAACAATTTATTAAAACAGGAAGCGAGCGTCTACGGCGACATTATTCTAGGTGATTTCCAAGACACCTTTCGTAATCTATCCCAAAAGATGATTCTTGGTATAAGATGGCCTCAAAATCACTGCAAGGCTCTCTACATCCTCAAAACAGATGAAGATTGTTATGTGAATGTTCTAGCACTTTTAGAATGGCTTGCAAGCTATGATCTTGCCAATGGCTCGACACCTCTCTATGCCGGAAATGTACAGTACAAGACGAATGTTGTTCGAGACAAAAGCGATCGATATTTTGTACCACAGAATTTGTACCCATACCAAAAGTACCCGGACTATGTGTCAGGTGGTGGGTATGTTTTCAGTGGTAGTCTTTTAGGAAAACTTGCGCAAGTCTCGACAAAGATGCCTGTGTTTCCAAACGAAGATGCCTGTTTGGGCACATTTATGCGCAAGATCGGAGTAAAACCAACGCAAGACTCGCGGTTTTTACCGTTCGTTTATTGTGATATTGACTCTCCTGAAGATGACCTGTTTGAAAGGCCGCTTTGTCACTTTCTGGGGCCGCTAGTAATACATGGAGTTACCGGTGTCTCTCATATTCATATACACTATAACGTCATGCTTATGACGTTTGCACCTACATTATGTCTTTATATAGAAAGACAGTCGCATGGGAAGCAATTTCCACGTAGGTGTTAAGTAGCTCCTCGGGGGCATTCTGTTCGGTAACATTAATTATTCATGCTCTTCGCAAAATTCTAAGTTAATAAAATATCTTTAGTTAAGGCAGAATGAGTCTCCTGATTCTCCTAAATAAGGTTTTGCTGGCCAACCATTGACTTAATTCATCGGTTCAAAGCAGTCGTACACCTCTTCATATTGGTAGGTAGCACCAGGAGCCCAGAGGTAGGAGACTCCAACAGGCCTAGATAATAATAATGATGATAATAATGATAATGATAATGATAATGATAATGATAATGATAATGATAATGATAATGATAATGATAATGATAATGATAATGGTAATGGTAATGGTAATGGTAATGATAATGATAATGATAATGATAATGGTAATGATAATGGTAATGGTAATGATAATGATAATGATAATGATAATGGTAATGGTAATGGTAATAGTAATGATAATGGTAATGATAATGATAATGAAAATGGTAATGGTAATGATAATGATAGTGGTAATGATAATGATAATGAAAATGGTAATGGTAATAGTAATGATAATGGTAATGGTAATGATAATGATAATGAAAATGGTAATGGTAATGATAATGAAAACGGTAATGGTAATGGTAATGATAATGGTAATAGTAATCATAATGGTAATGATAATGATAATGATAATGGTAATGATAATGATAATGGTAATGGTAATGGTAATGATAATGGTAATGGTAATGATAATGGTAATGATAATGGTAATGATAGTGATAGTGATAATGATAATGGTAATGATAATGATGATAATGATAATGGTAATGATAATGATAATGGTAATGATGCTGATGATAATGATAATGGTAATGATGATAATGGTAATGATAATGATAAAGATTCTGTGTTACACACTCCTATTTCTGCTAACGTACGTTTTTCCGGTGTACTGTAACTATAATCAGTCTCTGTCTCGGAACACCTCCCACAGGGATACTGCAGTCAGACACGTTGTCCTGGTTCGCTGAGATGCCTGTGCTAGCAGTCAGTGCCTGAAACCTCTGCAAACCTTTCTGAACTAAAAGCAATTAAGTCATGAATATTTTGTTTGCCGTCAAAATAACAACAACAACAACAATAATAATAATAGTAACAATATAATATAACAATAATAATAATAATAATAATAATAATACAACAATAATAATAATAATAATAATAATCTATTAATAATAACAATAATAGCCTTGAGGCTACAGGGTGTTGCTTGATGTCTTGCATGAGGAAGAAGAAGAAGAAGAAGAAGAAGAATGACAAGATTTGTAAAATTATAAAAGATAGATAGAACTTTAAAATTGATGAAAAAACCGTAACCTTAGGTTTCACACACGAAGTGATCATCTGCCTAAACCAGTGTTCGTTTAAAGGGGTTCAAAGTTAGAAGAATAACATTTATTTTCATGCCGGCATTTGCTGATTAATTCACCTCTTTTGTTCAGTAGATTCTTTTTGGCAAGCAGAGTCAACATTTTGTTTGTTTACTGCATGTAAAATCTTTGCAGCCGAGATACTTCGGCCAGGCGGAATGGAAGTCTTTATTTTGCGACAAGGCGAAGACACCAAACAGAAATTTGAATTGTCTCGGCCAGGCGGTACGGCATTTTTGATTGCGGGGAACTTGCTCCATGTCAAGCGGCCCTTGCTATTTTGTGCGGTAATTCATCAAGCAAATAATGAATCTTAGACGGGCACTGAATTATGGAATCATCAAATGTTCTATTGTTGAAGAGATCGAGTGATAGACTCGAGATACGAGAAACAAAGAGATGAAATTCGTATAGCTCCACTATTAATCGACATAAACTTGAGTGTTTGACTCATTTATAAAAGTCAGGAGTCCCCATCACAGTAGCAGAAGAGGTTATTTTTAAAAACGTGCTTGCAAATGAGGCGACGTCTCTTCGTGACTTGTGATTGGATAGACAGAAAATTTATTGTCTTATTATTTCACGAAAATCAAAAGCTAAAAATATCTTCGTCTAATACTCTGATGAGGACAAGGTGAATAGGGGAGGCTATACACTCCTGGTTATGAGCTCCCGTAGAGGTACAAATAATAAAACTAGTTTGTTTTTGGAATAACAAACAGCATGTTCTTTAGACGTGAGAAATCCAAATTTCTCTTACGAGAAATAACGTTTTTCCCCGATAATTACAAATAAAAAGTAAAATTATTTCCCTGCAGTCAAAGGAAAAACAGTCGGTGTAAAACTGACAACATCTGGACTTACTTTTAGTATGGCAGGCGGTGTCCTCTTTCGACGAGTCATCTTTTGGCAAATCTGAAAACAACATGCTTTTACATTAGCCAAACAGATAAAAATGCATGATTTTTTAAAAGTTGTTTAAGCATTCAATTACTGTACCTTCTGTATGTCCGAGGCTTGCACGCCACTGGTCAACATTACGACCAATCAAAACAAACAAAGACGGCGTTCCGGGTACAGCTGAACACTGGCGGCCAGGTTTATCAGCAGTTGATTCGTCCTCTCGTTGTACCTATAAAATTAATAAATTAACAGGTTTTTTAAACGTTTAACCATAGCAATTCTGAAACAACTGATGAGTTCTGCCATAAGCTAAATCCTTTAACGAGCCTAAGTGGCCCATTGGCGCCGTTGCTTATCTCCGGTTTCTGTAGTATTAAGCAGATGAGAGTCATCGATTTCCCCTTGACGGGACACTAATCCATCACAGGTTAGCCCCCAGCAGAAGCTGGTACTCATTTTACCGACCTCGGGAGGATGGAAA
>JAOCPT020506930.1:0-12194 GCA_026546935.2 Palythoa grandiflora
GTCTTGGATATCGCGAGTTACGGGAGCCAATCACAGCTCGCGAAAATGGATATCGGTTGCTTTGGTAAATACTAATGAATGATATCGATAACTAATCAATCCATCAATGACTAATCGACAATTAAAAATTTTGTGGCAATATCGACTAGTCATCGATTACTCATTGATCATCGGCAATAATCAATGACTGTTAATCAACTGAAAACCTATCGACTACTTATTGATTACTCATTGAGTTGATAAATGTCATTGCTGTCATTCATTTCAGTTATGCCTTCTGGTTTACTGTATTGCTGCTAACAGTCAACACAACTTACCATCATAGTTTGGTCGCAAGCGTGGATCATACCTCTCTTTATCGAGCAGGACGTTTAGGATTTTTGACATCGTGTTGTTTTGCCTACAAGGTTCAATGGTTCAATATTGGTAAAAGTTACCACCATCAAATTGCCACCGCCAAGTTATTTCTGACTGTTACACAAGGCAACCATCGTGATTTGTTAATTACATTCGCAAACCGGTATAAAATAGAGTTGAGTAAAATTTTATATGTCCAATTGCTTTATTGAATTTGTTTTGAAAGGGTGTAGTTGAAGTCGTGGCATATCGCGGAAAGCCAGTGGTGGAACAATAATTGTAAATGATTCAGTGCTACAATACTTTAAAACGACTTGCTTTGAAATTAATCATTTCTTTAATACAAACATCTGGTCGTTCAATTCGCGTTGGAAAATGATAAAATAAATCCCCTTTAAAGTCCTAAAGTCGAATCAACAAGGACTTGGTGCTTTAAGTTTTGTACATGACCACCAAAATGTTTCGATCAAACGAAATTCCACTAGCACAATTGATAAAAAAAACGGAACTGAATGTAATAAATTTTAAAGAACAAATCATGCTTTTGATAACAGAAGCATGTAAAATATCACTGTTTAAGCCCTGAAATATATTGTCCTTTTAACTTGTGACATTCTTTCACACTGAATGTATAAATGCTCAACCACAGGAGCCCTGTTATATTCTGAGCGGCCTGTCGTCGGCAAGAATTTAACCCAAACGAGAGTTTGCGGCTCAAGCGTGTTGTGCTAACGCCGCAACAAAAAGTAGTTATTGCCGTTAAAAGATTTAGAAATACTGAAAGAGAAAAGGAATTAGAGCGCAACTGAAAAAAAAACTGAAGAAATCAATAAAAAACAGAGCTAGATACCCTGCTTTTGTCCTAAAACATATTCAGAAAATAAAAGCAAAATATTTTCTTGATATCACAGAGGTAATAAAAAAAACTTCGATCAACTGCAATTCCATTCAGTCAAAAATATAGAGAGATTTAGGCACTGCCCCAAAAGGGGAACTCTGGATTCCGCCCACGGTATGGGCACGCACGCACGCATGCATGCATGCACACACGCACGGACGCACGGACGCACGCACGCACGCACGGACGGACGCACTCACGGACGCACGCACACACGGACGCCAGAGGGACGGACGAAACGCTTTGAATAGGCGAAGGGGAGAGGGGAGGGGTGCTCAATATATTGGTCACGGGATGCTCGTCGTATTTTGAAGAAGTAAAAATCGCCATTTTGGTATTTTTAGGGGTTTTCAGAGAAATATCAAGGTGATTTCAGAAAAACAGTATTCTTTGTCTTTTTCTTCAATTTCCTTGTGCCTTTTTTGAAATCAATGCTAAAAGGTATTTTTTAAGGTCAAAATTTTCTACACCTTGATATTTTTTGGGGTATTCTTTTCACATTTTCCGACGAGCATCCCTATGGGAAGCGGTAGCGTTGAAAATTCAAGTCATCCAAAATGATATTGATGGATTTACCACATCTTCTAAGATATGGTGCTCCCGCGGCCGAGCTATGCTAAAATGTAAAAATAATAAATACTGTTGCGAACTGATTTCACTGATTTGGTTATTTACTAAGATATCCAATACTTTTGACTTGTGTTTTGGCGTTGTTTGGAACAATATTTTAGATTTAGAAGATAAACATGGAAAATGTTTTATTAAGAAAGAATAGATCTTGATTTTCTGAATAAAACTAATAAATTATCTCATAATAAATCGTTTGATCTGCTTTGTCAACAAATTCTATAGAGGATGGACCAAAACTAACGAAACGAAAACAAAATGGGCTTCTGGCGAATTCTTTTTTATGATGAATAGTGATACTGATATTTAAACTCATTACAAGAGAAACTAAAATTTATTCATTTTGTTCAAATTTGGTAAAGTACTAGAGATTTGAAGCAAAATTCTAACAGAATGTCTTTCTAATGAAAGGTGATTAGTTATTCGTATAAATACCGTGAAGAAAAGTAATTCATACTCACCAAGTCTTTTGTTGGGATGCGACACCTAGATACAGACCAAAGAAGCTCCACAGTATTGCCCCAGTCTTCATGATTTTTTGCTTTATTTCCTCTTAACATGCAGGTTTACATCTAGTGAAACAAATATAGGTTCGTTAGTACGTCAAAACCTGTTAAAATAGACTTTGCGTTTACATTTTGTTTGAACGAGCAAAACCTGGCTTTTTCTCTGTAATGTACAAAGTGTAGGACAAAAGTTTAAAGAATCAACTTGATAACGCCAAAATCAACGAGAGCACCTTTGAGACTCGTGTTTTATACAAAATTGTTAAAGTTTAAAATTTAAGTTAAGAAAAAAAACACATATTTTAAGAAAAAATTATTATCTTTATTTACCTCACGGTTTAAAACCAATTTCCTACTGATCTGCCCATTGAAAGAGGAAAGAATCTTCAAAAAAGACGAAATGAGAAGAATCAACGATGCAAGAATCGTAGTAAATTAAACCAACAAAACAATGTGGTTTTACACAAATAGCCCAGTTCATTATGTCTGTTTATTGCAGACATGCTTAATTAGTTAGCAAACAACCGATACTCTATTGGCTGAATACAATAATTTTTAACAACAAAACTTTTAATTTAACCAATCAAAGTTACAGTTATTTTTTACTCACGCCATAACAAAAGACATTCAGTCAATAAATTATTCGCATAGGACGTAGAATATTTGATTTGAGAAAGTTTTGATGTGCATTTACATTTTAAAAATACTATTTTATCATATGAACCAAATAGTCAAAAATGGCATATGAATATTGTTGCACGCGGTTTTTTTCCCTTTTTTGTTTTGTTTTTAATTTTGACGACGCTGCTTTCATTACTTCACTCACTGTGTCAAATTAGATATGGCTTGACTAAGATAAAATTCTCTTTGATATTATGAAATAAATCTAAGATATTATAGTGTGTTTATCAGTAAGTCGATCTCAAACAAACAAATTCCTATTGCGAATATAATAAAATTCCCAAAACTGCATTAAAGATTCGCAGATTCATTTTTATTTCATACAGTGCATAAGCGCAATACAGACAGATATTAAAAATAGAAAACTGTGTCAATTTTTATTTTATGGAATTTAAAAACGTTGGAAATGGGTTTGACGGTATAAGTAAAGTACGAACTGATGCTTTCATAGAACGCTTGTTTTTGCTTCATAAAATGTAGCATACTCAATGGGGAAAGAGCAAAAAAACGTGTTTAATTAGCACTTAAACTTAAAGATGGAACAAAAAAGCAAATTGTCGTGAGAAAAAAACACAATTAAAAAAATTCTTATTGTTGAACAAAAAGGTCATAAATCAAAACTGAATTTCTAATATGTTTCTAGCCACACATGCCAAACATAATAACTAAAATTTATCATCTAAAATATTAGTGTGTGCCCTTTTATAGGTCGAATAACCAAAAACTTGAACAATTCATGCAAATTTCTTGTTGGAAATAAATCGAAAGACGTTTTCAAAACTAAATGTATGTTCAAAAATTTGTATATTTTTTTACATTAGTCATGAGATTATAATAGAAAATCGTGTTCAAGAACACGCACTTTTACAATAATGTCCATTGGCTACATACCGTAAAATACATACACGCTTTTTTTTATAAGAACCACTAAATTTTGCCGACGCTCATTGTTCTTAATTTTTTGTGATTTTAGCCTCAATTTGTTCTTAATTTGTTTTTATTTCTGTGAGAGGTTTTTATTGAAGAAAAAACAAACTATATAAAACAAGGTTAAGGTATTGGAAAATGAAACGCTTTGCGAAACATGTATATTGTTCGGCTGAATTTAGAGGCGAACTACCTTCATTGTTTGTGGAGCAGTCTTTACAGTGAATCTTTTTATGTTTTATGCTGTATAGCTAAGTTTAAGTCAATTTTCTACCACAAAAACTTTCCTAGTTATCAAGCCTCAGCCTGAGCTTGTTTTTAAATTTCTATTAAATTTTGGCAAATTTGAGCCTCGTTGTTCTTATAAAGTTGTTCTTATGAAAAAAAGGGTGTACTTTATTTCGCATCCCAAGAGGGGCTTTTCAGCCAAAATATACTACATTAACACAAACACAATTCACTGAGAATCCCAACTGGCAGGAGTCAGGCTAGTTGTGGCTATTTACAAAGCGTGGTGGATTTGACTCTGGGATTTTACCGAAGGCAAATCCAATCAGTGGTCAAAGCGAAACTGATCCGCGCCCATGCACCGCATTCAAGTCCAGCGCCTTGACCACTAGGACCAAATGAATGCTGTTGCATTTGAAACTTCAGAGCTACGTACACTGGTTTACAACATCTTAAAAGAGAGCGATCGGCAACTTGTAAAAGAATACATAATAAAATATGAAGCTATAGATAACTAAGAATCGATATTATAACAGTTGCATTTTATTGATAATCTGATTACAATTTCAATCAGCTTTTCAATAGTCATCTTCGTTTTTTAAGCTCTATCGTCTATAAATGTAGATTTCATTTCTTTAATTTTTTTTATATTTTAAAACTACAATAATAATAATAATAATAATAATAATAATAATAATAATAATAATAATAATAATAATGGCAATAGTAATGATAATGATAATGATAATAATAATAATAATAATAATACGTAAGATTCTTGAATATGATTTATTAGTAGCAAAAAGAAATATAAATATAAAATTGAACGAAACGTTGTATTGAGTGTGCTAATTATTAGCATCTTCATTGATTTCAGTTTCCGACTTTCCATCTATTTTTTGTCGCGCGATAAAAAAAGAATTGCCGATTGAGAAAAGCACGAGGTGCTGCCCCGAATTTGATTTTTGTTTCTTGGGTTTTTAGCCTAGCTGTTAAAGGGAAAGCCAAAAGACGCGTCGAATTCGCTGGCAAAGCTCTAAAATCGTAAATTTGACCATAAACTCTATGGAAAGTTCGAAGGAAACTACTTTCGATCATGCAAGCAAATTCTAGTAAGTGCCTTTTTGGGGGTTATTTTTTTTTAGTTTTTTTAGGATCTTTGGCTCCGACTGATTCGATTTTTTCCAAGGTTTTCGGTCGCTTGGTCCTCTTTCTAACTCCAGATATACTAGTGTAACGTTTGTATAAAGGTCATTAGAAAACGGTATTTAATATTTTCCTAGATTCTAGCATTACTGTCTCTAACATTGTGTAGGTATATACCATTTTTTATAGTGCTTTTATTTGTGTGTATTATCACTGTTATTTTGATAAGACCTTGTCTGATGTCTTTTGTTTTTTGTATTCGTATTTAGACGCTTGTAAAAGAAATTACGACCGCTATTATAAAGCCTATTCGCTTTTGCCCAAAGTAATTAAAGATTAAAATTTACAACCTATGATTGGTTCGGCCGGAGACTTCACTCTCCGTTCTCACTAGCTATAGCAATTTTGAAAGACGGAACTATATTGATATCTATATATTTGCTGTTTGGTCTAGAGGACACATACCTAGGTATACGTCTCGACGACTGATTTAGGCAAACATTTGTAGTTTGTCTGGTTATGCGTCCCTACTAGTAAAGACAGGCACAAGACGTAGATAGATAGATAGATAGATATGCCTTTATTTACCCAGGGTAATTCCTTCAGTAATTTACGTATTATTTGTGTAAACGAAATGAACTGCGAAATGCCTCTTGCCTCTAGGAAAGATAGTTCATCTAGATGGATAATACATATTGCATGCATGTAGCCGTCTTTATACTAAGTCGGATAACCAGACGAACAACAAATGTTTGACCAAGTTAATCCAGATGTATAATCCGTTCTCTAGTATAAACACTGCCATTTACAGTGGCCCTCGTGCACTTCCGAGAAGGTAGATTGATGAAGTCTTCAAAAGTATTATTGCTCTTAAATTTTAAATTTAAACATTTTAGAACTGAACGGCAAAGAATATGGTTATAGTTTTAACATGACTGTTTTAATTTCGCAGAAGAATCTCTCAATTTGAAGCAAGGCTTTTGTCCCTTACATTTCGAAAGTGTTAAACTTTAATAAGTTTTAAGAAAATAAAAATTTAGGTGAGTTCCTTTATCTAAACATGTTTGTTGTTTTAATTTGTTAGACTCTGACACTTGAGACGACTGAGTTCATTACTAGAAAAACTTATGAACAGGATCTTCGTAAAAGTCAAAATTAAAACTTAATTTAATCGTAGCAATTTTATAATATTGTAAAAGAGAAAAAATAAACCGTGATGTTTAGTTTTTTAACTTTGCACTTGCTTGAAAGACATAAAGGAATTTGCATTTTTAACCCATTTAATATCAAAACTATAAACAAACTTATCCAACAGGTTTTAGCATTATTCTGGCCACGGTATCAGATTGATTTAGATGTAGCATGCGCCGGTCGGTTATTTGGTTTGTTTTCAGATTTGTAACAGCGAACACACTGACTTTCACAGCGTTTCGCTGTTATGTTTTACAGGATAATTTGGGCGTCCCAAGCAAGTGCGTCTTTTTCAGTTTCTGTAAAAAACTATGACAAACTGCATCAAGAAACTGCATTGCACTTACCAAAGATTTTGGCATTAAGCAGAATAAGACAATACTTCAATACTTACAACACATATGCCATCAGAAAATTTTTCGCAGAGTTCAGCAACCATTGAAAGACAATGGAAATTTTGCCGCAAGCTGCACGCCCGGTGTTATTAAAGGCTAAAGCTAAGTATGGGCTCATTGTTTGATATAAAAACAGCAAAGTACCCGATAAATGCGGTGAGCCAAAATATTTACCACCTACATGCAATGTGTGTCTAAATAGCGTCTTTGAGAACTTTAGCTCATTAACAAATCGTTCTTCGAAGTTTCATTCTTTGTCACCTTGAAAACAAGAACAAATCAAGAACAGTGCTAGTTTAGTACAATAAATATTTTTATTGAAATAAGGCTGTACATAATTTATAATAAATAAAATAAAAACAGAGAAAGAAAATAAAAAAGAATAGAGCAGAATAAGATGCAATAAAATGAAGTACAGTCGAGTGAAACTAAGAAAAAGTAAAATAAATCAAATCAAATCAAATTAAATCAAACTGAAATCAAATCAAATTAAACTAAATTAAATTGTATTAACTTAATTTCAAGAAAAATAGAAATGAATCAAACAAATGTATTCAAGAATCTTGCATATTATTTTATTTTTTTTTAAAGAATAAAGAAATGAATTTTATATAAAGACGAAAGAGCTTAAAAATGACAATGATTGTTGAAAAGCTGTTGAACGCCTTTGAATCAAAACAAAATAAAACACGTTAAAAGCAATTCAAAATGACACAAAACAAATAAAATATTTTGTGTTGCTTAATCAAAATCAACTGGTGGAAAGCATAACTGAATATGTTAGCAAAAAAAAACGGGCACTTACGCTGCAAAATGCAAAATTCACACAAATATTTTAGTTCTTTCTTGTATGCTAGTATGAAAAATATAACGCTGATTTGAACTCTGAGCGAGCTTGAGAATCCAACTATAACACGTTCTTCTAATTAACTATTACTAAAGGGTAAAACTTACAACAATTTGAGAATGCAATCTTTAAAAACGTTTTGCAAGTGCAAGTTAAGCAAAAGTTTCTAATACCGACATCAGTTCAGGGTAACCCATTTATGCCATTACTGCTAAGAACTGGTTAATTTCCAAAGTTTTATCACTTCTACGTGTTGTAAGAATGTTATTAATAGATATATATAGCGGAAAACAAAACAATGTACCTTTAACTGCGTGTTTCTCTCATAGATTCTTGACAATTTAATTGTACTGGAGGGAGCAAGTCGATTTGATGCTAAAAAGACGAGAAGACGATTCCAAACGTGTGCCACGTGTGATTAAAGTTGGAACAGAACTGTGCTTATCTTGTTTTGCAGACAAATTAAATATATAATATACTTTGACTCCTGCTGCGTCGCAATATTCTATTTTTTCTTTTCAGAAAACCGCCAAGCTGCTGTAAACCGAATGTACACTATATCAGTTTTATACCTGTTCCGCAACGTTCCTAACTTACCACTCACGACCTGAAAACCAATGTCACAAGATTAATACTAACTGTTAACTATGCATCTTGTTAATTTTGTGAAGGAGAATCGCTTTGAATTCCAAAATCACAATCAAGGTTGAAAAAGAATACATGACAACTTTGTGGTCTGAAATTAAGTTTTAGAACGTGATGAATACTGACTCATTCATTAATCTGTTTATGGAATCATATACTGGAGTGAAAAGAAAACAAAAATAATAATTAAGGTCATTTTTATGAGAAAACTTGATTAGATGAAAGCGTAAAACGGAGAAGCGTTATTTTAAATATGTATGTAGCAGAAAATTAAAGTTAACTGAAAAAAGGAAGAAAAATTGTGAATGGATGTTTGGCCTTTTGTAATGTTTATCGAAAACCTATATAGAGCAGCAAAGAAGTGGGATAGTAATCAATATTATAAGTCAAAAACTTTTTCATATCAACTAGAAAGGTTTTACCAGTTGGAACGCACCGAAAACAAGAGCCTCCAAAAAGTTTTTGAAGCTTTTCTTTCATTCCTTAATCAGCAAATACTATATAGTGCTTAATATCCTCTTTACAATCCCAAATTCCCTTATATAAAACAACAAACTCTCAAAATTAATTTTACTAGTCGCATACTGTACTCTCTCCCTAACGAATTTCAAGTACCTAAGCTGAACACACATCCTTATTTCTAATTTTTTTTTCGCTATACTAGTGTATTTCCTTTTCAAGAAATGTTATTGTAGTTATTGATATATATACCAACTTTATTTTTAATTCTTAAGACAAGTGTGGTTTTTATTAAAATATAAAGAAAAAATGAAGAAAAAACACATAGAAAAGATATTAGTCAATTAACAGTCAAAGTCTTGCATCAAATTTCATTTCTGTGAAATTAACCTCCTCTCAAGACAAACCAAATCTTCTTGCAAGACCTTCTAGAAGAAAAAACGGAGGGTATAGAACATTTATGACTTAAATTATTATTTAAAAAACATCTGTCACCATTGCATGTCTTTGTTACAATTATTTTTAAACATAAAAACCGATTCTAAACATTTTGCATTTGCCTTTATATAAGTAGTATGGTATCTTTCCGGCGGTTTAATCACCATCATTATGGTTAATTTGTTCGGCTAAGTTCTCATTATGTCAGTTGATTAAGATCGAGGAATATCGATGCTAATTAGCTGAAAGTTTTTTTTTGTCTGTTTAGAGTTTTATGTTATCACTTATCTGGCCCTTCTATAGTGAGGAGATCTGAAGCTAATCTGCCAAATCTTTTTGACCATAACTTTATGTTATCTAAAACCGAGACGATTTGAAATTTAACACAAAGGCAGTTTATTTCGATTATATTTTTATGTTGCTTAACACGGAAGAGAACTGAAACTAATCAGCCAAGTTTTTTTCCGAAGCTAATTTTATGTTGTCTTGTACTGATCATGAGGAATTCCAGCTATAATCCAGGTGACTTTTTTTCGTTTTTAACGACAACTGGATGGGAAAAGACCAGATTGAATTTTTGATGCAATGGATCGCTCGACTTTCTCTGTAGCACAGGTGTAGCCTTACCTTTTTAAAAATATATTCAGGAATATATAGTATTGCTGAAAATCAATGCTTGATAACTGAACTATTAAAAAAGAACATGAATAAGCTATAGGTTCTAAACTTTACAGCTAAAATTCCAAAAACAGGGAATAAGTGACAGACTAGAAAAAATACTGATGCATTTATTGAACTACTACAGCGTTAAAAGTCTTAAAAGATAACAAAATCGAACATTTAACATAAACGATTTGTGATATAAACCACATTGCCCCACTGAGATAATATTACGTGTGCAAATATCACTGTCCAACCAATCAGCGATCGTCTTGTTTTACTATGACAACTGCCACCTTTTCATGCAGTTGATAGTCGCTTTGCATTAGTTGTACATCTGCTGCTCTAACGCTTTCAGCCCCAAGTAATTTATCAAATTTTAACATTTTTTACATAACTCAAACAAATAACATAACTGGTAATGAGAAATAAGGAATTGATCAAGTGGAATAAGCTGTGAAAGTTGAAAAGACAAAATCTTTCAAACTGCTTAAAATATATAGAAAGCATGGAGCTCAGTTGGGAGAATTAACAACACATCATTTGTCATTGTTGGCGCTTAAAGGACAAAGCGCTTTACAGTTTAATACAGGGTTCAAAATGTGTCAAAAGTAATGCAACTGAGCAAGTTTTATTCTTCTACCTCATTTGCATTACATTCGACACACATCGGAAATTCGACGTTTGCCGCGGCCGGGCATTAGATGTCTTACATTGTTCTTATATATTCAGGGCTGGCGGAATTCGGATGGTAGGGGCAGCGAGGGCTGCCCCGCGTTTTTGGCCAGATATATTTGACGAAAACTTATAAAATATAACTTATATAAAACTGCGATGAAAGCAAAATCTAGAATGAGACGGCCGCCCCACTTTTCCGCATGACGACCACAACACTGGGATAGCGTGGGTTCTTTTAAGTTTTCCGATAGAGCGTCGAGAGACTGGACCTACGGTGTAACGTCCTTATTTGGAAACACGGTCTAACCATTTGCAGGAGTCACGGGAACAAACGCATCACCTTCTACTCTATTATTTTAAGATCCTGAGTGACGACTCTGTGCTTAGAAATGTGTTAAAGTGCATGCAAGAGAATGAATGTGGTATGCCTAGAGGCAGTCAAAATTACCCTCCAATGACATGTCGCATTTTTGCAATATTCGCAAAAGAGATGCTGGATATGGAAGAGAAGTAGAAAACACAACTGTATCTATTCATGTCGGTCGTGAGAAAGATTGCTTGAATCTGCAAGCAAAGTGGTTTTTCCTCAAATCAATTTAAACCGTTTAGAAAAAGAAAAAAAATATTCGTCGGAAAATTTTCTTTTCCTTAATTCGCAGCTTTATATTTTTATTAGCTGCTCAGCTTTTTTGTAGTTATTCAGGAACCTAATTTTTTCAATGAGTATTATACGCAAATTCTATAAGAAAGCAGTGCAATTAATTCAGTAAAATCTACACTGCGGGAGTTTGTTGCGGCAAAGCGAAGCTTTTTTGCACTGTGAAAACCGTTGAAATGACAAAGTATAGCTACCTGGCCTCCAAAAGGTTACCAAGGGGGAACGCTTTGATAAACGAAAAAAAAACTTTATTTAACGCCAATTGCAAAGGAAGTGCATGTGATTGCCCATTTTTCTGACCAGGGACTAATGTTTAATTGCTCGATGGTTCAGATCTTGGCGCAAAAGTCAACAAGGGGCGGCCTCTAATTATGGATTAGGTCTGCTAAATAAGACGAACATTTACTTTGATATGGAATTTAAATGAAATATCAACGGAAACGTTTAATCAATTCGTGTGTTGCTTCAAAACGTACTATCTTCCTGGATACAATTTATCCCACGATCTTTTAATCAAAATATTTATGGCGGCAAAAAAATGTTCTTTGTTTATTCGGCTCAATGTATAAGCTTTTTCAAAAGCACCCGGCAAGCGACTTTCGTGAAATGGGAAATTTAATTGTTTTTTTGAAAATTAAACACAAAAGTATAGTTAAGTTTTTCATCTTTTTCCATTTCCCGGCATGGTAGTATCTTTTCCACATTCCAAGCAAATGACTAGTCCATTTATTTTGCTAGTCTTGAATAGTTGAAATGATTGGTGTTATTCAGTCTGCCTTTTGAACCAGTTGATGAAACCCTATAAAGTGACCACTCATTTTGTTTGTCTTGAAGAGTAGAAATGATTGGTGTT
>JAOCPT020506970.1:0-12191 GCA_026546935.2 Palythoa grandiflora
TATTAGTAGTAGAGATCCAAACAGTATGGCAACACAAACATTATTTAAAGCCAGCCAAGACTCAAGGACCCAATAACATCTTGCAAAAAAGCACGATCAGTCGTAAAAACATTCTCGTACGAGCTAAACCACAAAAATGACAATAGAAGCGTCTTGGCCAATCACTCTCCTTACTTCATTTTGTCCAAGTGGATTGTACTTATTTTTATTATATAGACGCGAGTTTTTAACTTGAAAAAACGCTACTCTTATTCTCCACGTACTACTGGATCTAAGACCTGAGAAACATATTTTCTATGTCCTCACTAGTGAAGATATCAATCACGTGACCTTAGCACGCCGGTCGTTCATAAATGAAAAATAAATCGCCGCAAAGTTTATAAAAGTTACTCAAGAATATAAAGATTTACACTGTGGAAGAAGCCACTCTTTCCATCGTGATAATTAAAACCTGATTCTAGGAAATTCATCGTCCGTAGGAATATGTTGTCTCCAAACTTGCGCCGTCCCTTTATTACGTAATCATAAAATTGATCCAAACTTACTCTACCTGTCTGGGTACTTATCAACGAGAGCCGCGCGTAGAAGGGCGCTGAGATCCTCCAGAGCAACAACTTGATTGATGGATTTATCCTCGATAACCTTTTCAATCTTCTCCATACTCTTTGGGATGCTTATCGTACCATTTTCATAACAATCCTCCTCCTCATTCAGACACAAGAAATGCATGTTTGAGGGCGAGGTCTGCGAAGAACGCGTGAAGTCTCCTTTGTGATGAAAGAAGCCAAGGATCAGTGTGTTGTGTTGTTTTTCCATGGTGAATCTTTTTTGTCGTTGAGTCGTGATCTATTTCCACAAGAAACAGAGAACGAACATGAATGAGCATTAAAACCATCGAGTTAATGACCAATATTAATTGCCCTTTACTTCTGGTTTTAGTAGCATTTTAAGTACCTGGGTCTAAATTAAGCAGACTGGCCGTAAATCTCAAAAAATGACCACGATCTTAATTGACTAAACAGGTTTCAGCAAGGCGCTTGCCATCTTCAGTAGTGTACAGCAAAGATCTATGGTAGTGTCATATAGTGACTGAGAAAATGCTAATTACACAGTGTTGTTTAAGAATTTTAAAAGTGTTTATGAATATAATTTTAATTTGAAATGGTTGACCTGTTGGTTAAAAGCTGTTTTAATCTTTATAATCACTTAATCGCACTGTGAAATTAGCTTTTTCTCGGTCACTACATAACAATTCCCAACACTTCGTGAAGCTTTGCTGTACACTACTGACAATTGCAAACGACCTTTTGAGAATATTGAAATTTTTTTTATCATTTTGTAATTAAATTCTGACTGTTTGCTTTTCACAAGGGAATATTGAAGTAGTCCTCAATAAACTACATGTAAACTAGAATATATTTCCGTAACACTAAGCTAAATTGAAGGTGGTACAATAGTTTTGCTCTGCTAATATTCAAACTTTAAAGTTCTAAAACAATGTATCATGTTTTAGAAGTTAAAAAAAATTCCTTTGTTCTCCATTTTTCCACGTGTTTGAGATAAGTTTCCTTTGATGTAAAGATGTTGAATTTGATTTTAATTTTGTAAAGTTTAAAATGTTACCCTAAATCATATCGGTAATCTACACTTTATATCCAACTTGCGTTCGTGGAATAATTGTAAGTTGTTTTTTCGTACAAAGTACGAACGGGCAATTTGATTGGTTCCTCACGCGCGAAACTCTCCAGTGGTACCTGTGGTCAACAGACGTAAAACGAGCCGGATGCACGTACGAGTGCGAAACATGACAGAATTTCGATATAAGACAAAGTGAACATGAGGACACCTCTATAAACCGGGAACCTGCCAAACACATTTTCATTAATTCTGGCCATTCATTCTCTGGGAAATTTCTTGCGTTCTCAAGTTACTGGTACAAACGCCGAACCTTACAAGCTATTTACATAGCTAATATGAATCCCTGCTTGAATGTACAAATATTAATTAACCTTTTATCGTTTTCTATTCCCTAAAGGAATCACTTAACAATAGGCTTTGTTCAGGACTTACCTCACATCATTACACTGAAAATGATCAAGTTGATCTAAAACCTTTTGTATTTTAACTGCATGCTTTTTTTTATAAAAACAACTTTATAAGAACGAGTCTCAAATTTGCCAAAATTTAAGAACAAGCTCAAGCTGAGGCTTGATAACTAGGAAAGTTTTTGTGGTAGAAAATTGACTAAAACTTAGCGATACGGCCGGCATAAACTGTTAAGACTGCTCAACAAACAATGAAGGTAGTTCGCCTCTAAATTCGGCCGTACAATACATGTGTGGCGCAAGCCATTTTCTAATACCTTCAGTTTATCTTGTTATTTCTTCAATAAAAGCCGCTCATAGAAATAAGAACAATTTAAGAACAAGTTAAGGCTGAAGTCGCCACAAAATCAAGAAGATTGAGCCTCGGCAAAATTTACTGGTTCTTATAAAAAAATTAACGTGTATTTATTTACAACAATTTTTTATCTTGTAGTTTTACCTTAGCGTTTAGCCTGGGCTCTGCTAAAATCTCGCTTGTCGCGCGGACCACCCGCCTTGTGTAGTTAAAAATGTTTTCACAATTTTAAAAACACTTGCCACAGAGACACGTTCTTGAATAAGTTTAGTTCCTTTTTATATTCAGTATGAATTCTGACGGATGTAGTGACCATAGCATCCTGACGAATCAACAAGAGTAAACAACGGACGTCAACGTTTCAAAACAAAAATTTACATCACAACATTTTCGATTTTCCAAGATGATCGATCACCCATCATCAATACTGAGGCTTATTAATTATTTATAGTTTAGAAAGTATTTACTAAGATAGGCTGTCGGATACACAATGGCAGATGTAAATTACTTAGAATTCCGGCAGATTGAAGAGAATTAAAACAAAAAAGATGGAAAAAATTAGCATTTAGTACATCAGAGACCTACATTTACATCGAATTTAGGCCCCGTCCACACGTATCCGGATATTTTCTAAAACGAAGATTTTTTCTCCGAATACGGCTACCATCCGCACGTAGCCGGCGTTTTCGGGCACCGAAAACGGAGGTTTTCAAATACGCTCTCCAGAGTGGAGATTTTTGTAAACGGAGATTTATCGTATTCGTGTGGACGGGGGAAAACGGAGGTTTTAAGATACCATGACGTCAAATTTAGGTTTCAGTCTCTTTCACACTAAACATATTACTGACCTTGAAAAAAGAAAAAAAATATCTAAATCTTTGCAATATTCCTTGACATGACGTGCCCTATGCATCTTGGGAAGACCGTAGATCCCGGCTGGTTGCGACCCACTTTGGTATATCTTACCATATAGATTGTATTGTCTTGATAATCTTGCTTCGTACGTTTTCTTAAGAATCCTTGCAATCTACCTTCACGTAATATAGTTGGATCTCCTTTAAGTTTCTTGAACTTGTTAGTGATAATGTCAAGAATACTTTTGTCATAATTAATCTGTCCGAAACAACACCGTTAACTTTGTCAGTTTTTAAACAGCAGTGTTTTTTTGTTTTTCTTCAGAGCTTTTAAAACTCGAAATTTTAAAAGCCTTAGATGTTGGTCCATTTGAGTTCACGTAGCCTTGAACGAGATGCGAAAGGTCTTTTAAAACTCGAAATTTTAAATCCTTAGATGTTGGTCGATATGAGTTCACATAGCTTTGAAGGAGGTGCGACAAGTCAGACTTAAGTTTTGTCGCGTTATCGTTGCCAGCTATCAGTTTTCTAGCCATGCTGGAGCGATGGATTAGCTCAAAACTGGTAAACACATCTGATTTCTTGATAGTGAGTAAGGCCCGTTTTCAAAGCATCCAGTTGTTCAGCTGTGAGCTGAAATGATGAGATATTGATGATCGTTTCTTGATGTGTGAAACGCAGAACAGTATTTCTTGTAAGGTGTTTTAATTTCTTCCCGTTTGTCCTTATCGTATTACCGGCAGATCTCATTATTCGCCTTTATTGCTCGTTATAAAATTAATTAATTAACACTGTACAAAAAACTACAAATCTAATTAAATACCTTGTCTCTTTTGATCATTAGTTTACGATGTTATTTTGCTCTCCTCAGTTGTGATAGCACTTCGAAGTAGCCGCTTTCTTGTTGCGATGGCATTAATTTGGCTCGTGTTTGAATCCTGAATTAGATAAACTTGGGAAAAAACATTGACAAATTGGCAACTGCGTAGGAAAATTTAAATCCAGTTCTGAATTCCGACTTTAAAACCGTTTTTTTTTAAGTTCAAACAAGTTACACAGTTATTAAGCCAGAATCGACATTAACATTTGGAAATATAAAGGGCTTCTATCAATAAATTATCTTTCAAAATTCAGGTTAATCTCGACCTTCAAGCGTTTTTCGCGCGTAAAATTCGGATGGAGTACAAAACAGCCGCTGTGATAGCACTTCGAAGTAGCCACTATTGAAGTGGACTTTTGTTTCACCATCCTTGTTGGGCTAAATTATCCCTGCGTATCCAGTATTTAAAATCAGCGAAACCCCAAAAAATGTTGCTTATATTGGCGGCGCTGGCCATAGGAATTTGTCCCCTTTGAAATATGACGCAGATGATTGTGATTTTGTTTATTGTGGGCATTTCATTTAGTCCCAAAATAATAATTTCATTGTTCTTCTCTTGTTACAACGGACAGCTTCGACCTAGCACATGATGACAAACAGATACTAGATGCAAACTTGACATTTAAAGTAAAATAATAATTTACAGTGCTCTTTCACTACAAACATGAGACATAGCAAAAGGCAAACAATCACAAAAAACTTAACAAATAGATTCCATTTCGGCGTGCGTCTGTTCAGTAATAGGTCATAGACGACGTCAACTTTGGTAAGAAAAAAGTGGCACACTAGGTGATAGCCGAAAACAACTTTGTAATGGTGACGTCAATCGTGCGTCTGTCCTTTAATAGATCATAGGCGGGAACCAATCAAAATACGAGAATAGCTTGGGTTATTATATAAATAAAAATAGAAAGGAGTCCATTTACCTTCACTTCGTTTATAGTTTTATTTAATCACCATATTTATTCTAATAAGCGTCGGAGGCGCTTACTTAATATTTGAACTTTTAGGATAAAGTTTGGGGATGGGGGAGCGCTTATTCAAGGGAGGGCATTTGGTAGATTTTCACCGACGTAGCCTCGAATGTATTATCTTCAAATACAAAACTAACTTGCAGCATGATAAAAGAGTCTAATAAGAGAACCTTTCTAAACAAGCTTTAAGAAAAATATTGTACAACTCTCTTAAGGTTACCATAAACCTTCAGTGGTATTTTGCTTCAAAACGATACAGTGCATCTGTTTTAAACCGTAGATACCTAGACCTATATAACAAAGCTTATAGAGCTGGCTTTCGAACTATACTAAATATTTTGAATTTTTATATAAATTTTTATATATTTTACGTTCTCTAAAGACGTGTCTCCATATGAGTTTGCCCCTTTTGCAATATGGTGCGGATAGTTGTGAATTCGTCTACTCCGTTTTACCGGGAGCCCGTAATATGCCAGAATCGTGTTTACACATTTCTTCATGGTTTTGGCCGGGGATTTAGCTTTTGTCCGTAAAAGCGAGAGTTGACTGTATGCAGCAAAAGAACCTCGGCCCTTGCTTAAAACCCATGCAAACGGACGCAACAACTCCCAATATTGCTAGACAACATTGTTAGGAATTCTTGGCAACTGTTCCGTGATGCATGCAAACAAACACAACAACTCCCAACATTGTTGGCGATTGTCTAAAGAGGCAATGCATGCTGGTACAGTTATTTTGCAATTCTCGTGCGCAGATGCCAACATTGTTGCGAGTTCCATGCAAACAGGCGCAACATGTTGCCGCGACGCTTCGCCGGTCACAGAACAATAGAAATATTGGGACTCAGTGTTGCGCCATAGTTTGACCTGTTTCAAACTATATGCAACAATATCCAACAAGCTACTACAAATGCCAACATGTTGCGTGCTGTTGGCCAATAATGATGCGTCTATTTGTACGGCGTAGTGGTAAGATCTCTGCCTTCTAACCACAAGGTCCCGGGTTCAATCCCCAGCTCAGCCAAGAATTGAACATTTGTCTGACCTTCTTTACCGCCAAAGTTGACTCAGCTTTCCACCCTCCCGAGGTCGGTAAAATGAGTACCAGCTTCTGCTGGGAACGAACCTGCGATGAATTAGCGTCCCCCTCCAGGGGAATTATCGGCTCTTATCCGCCAAAGACTACAGAAACCGGGAATAAGCACCGGCTCCAATGGGCCACTCAGGCTCGTAAAAGGATTTAGCTTAGCTATTTTCACGGGGCTTTATTGATGCGCGAATGCTGTAGAGAGCAAACAACTTAAATTGAGGAGATAATTCAAACTGTTACACAAATGTAAAATATCAAAAGCTCTATTAACACAGGAAATGACGAGCTACAATGATTGTGGAATCATTTTGCTTCTTTATTTTCTAAGCAATGTTCATTGATATAAGTACATTGTCTTTTCTCCAACTGAAGTGAAGAATTCGTTTAACTCTTTAGCAGTGACTGATCTTTCCTTGTTGTAAACTTGAAGTAATGTAGATAAACAAATTATCATCGCCGTGGGAATTTGTGAAAGCTGACGTTTCGAGCGTTAGCCCTTCGTCAGAGCATATCAATTACTTCAAGTTTGTGTCTAATCGCCGACGCATTGAACAGTTTTTTTAAAAACTATTTATTGAAAGTATGGAAACCTACTCTGCTTGATGGATAAATTGAAAATGCCGTAAGTAAGCTGCTGATGAATCACTGGCGCAGCTGTTTTGAGAATCCTGTTTGAAACATAGTCCAAACCTGTAGCTTTTGAGACATTTACTTTTTGAAGTAATTTCGTTACCTGTGAAGGAGTCACGGGCATTATGACAAATTGTGGCTTTGTTTACATATTCAATTATGGATCGGTTACCTCTGTGGAAATTTTTGATGCCAAATTTGGTCCGATTTGAATAAAGTAATCATTTAATTGGTTTGCTCTGTCTTTCGCCTTCGTTATGTTTTCACATGTTGAAGTTTTAATGTTTCGTATTTCAGAGACATGGGATTTTTTACCTGTCAAATCGTTCAGAATTTTCCAGGTGTTTTTCGGATTGTCATTAGTTTGCACTAGTTTCCTACGATAATATTCCTGATTTGTCTCTTTCACTTCGATAGTTACTTTGTTACGCACTTTTTTAAAATCATTCCGATCGTCAGGCAAGCCTGTTCGAGTGACCCTTCTTTTTAAAGCATCTCTCTTGCGCATTCGTTTCTTTATGAAAAAGTTGATCCAAGGAGTTGGTTAATCTCTTGATTTTATTACACAAACAGGTGCGTGTTTGTCTAAAATATCAAGAAATTTTATTTTCCAAAGTGACCAAGCTATATTGACTTCATTGCTATTTTGAATATCTGACCATTCCACACGATTAAGATCAGATTAAAACTTCGATTTATTAATATGTTTTAAGTTTCGAGTTTTAATAAATTTAGGATTTCCCCTAGGCACGCTGATTTGCGAACCACAAATATTAAGTAGTGGTTACTAATGCATGATTGATATACCTCTGATCTTACAATACTTTCCTCACATTCTGTGACTGATAAACATGTCTATTGTCGTTGATGATTCTTAAGTTACTCTAGTTGGTTCATCAATGAGTTGTAGTTGGTGAGATTGCATAAATTTGTTGAGACGTATGGTACAAAACTCAGGGGAAACGTTGGAAATGTCGCAATTCAGATCGCCTAATATATAAATATCATTGAATTCACATTCAGCCTTGTTTACATAATTTTCTAGAATATCAATATTTTCAACTGTTGAATGTGGAGGTCGGTACCACGAAATTACAAAGAATGCCTTAGAGTTTGGCTTGTTGATACATATAGCTAATATTTTAATATTGTCATCCTCCAAATCTGTGCGTGTTTTAAAGTCGATTGAGTTTCGTACCCAAATACAACCCCCCTTCCCCCTCCTTCTCTCCTTCTATCACGACGGATTAAGTTATATCGAGATAGCTTTATCTCACCATCCGATATTGTTTCGTTTTTTTAGACATTTTATTGATTATTCTTTTTCACTTTAGCTTTTCCTTGTTCCTCCAAAACCGAAGACAGGGGCAAGACCTCTCGGGAATTGAACGCATGACCCTCTGATTACGGGTCAAACGCTCCACCCAAGTTAGTTAGTAACTTATCAACGTATGGATTTATTGAGCCTTAGCAGGACAAATACCCGATGTTCCATCTATAAGAACCGAGAAAAGTGACCGGTTCCCTATGGGAGAGGGTAGAGCGTCTGACCGGTAATCAGAGGGTCATGGGATTGATTCCCACTAGGGACTCAGAGGTTTTTTCTTCTTAGAAAAGAAAGCTTGTGTCAACATGAATATCTTTTATATAGCATCATGGTATTAAAATAAAATAGTGCAGAAAGCAAACAGTTTCATTTAAAATAGGAAGGTTTTCATAACACAGAGCAGGACTTGAAAATACTTAAACTCCTGCAACTACTGCCATTATTTTGTCTGCATGATAACTATTCTGCTGGTATGGCTGAGCCAGGAAAAACCTATCAATAGGGATCATACACTTAATAGTCGTGTAATGCTTTATTTTCATTGACGGTACAACAGCAACGGTTAAAGAAAAATGAGATAGTTAAACTAATTTTTATGCAATACATGCGAATATTAACCAAACACTATATGTTCCAAGTTGAACTTTCTCGAATATGGTAGCATTTTTTTCGGCATTTATTGGGAAAACAAGCTTTTTCTTCGCTTTTAATTTTTTTTGAAAAATAAATGCTAGCATTTTCTGTTATTTTTCATGATTCTGATTCAGATATCAGCACTCAATATGGTAGCATTTTTTTCGGCATTTATTGGGAAAACGAGCTTTTTATTCGCTTTTAATTTTCTTGAAAAAGAATTGCTAGCATTTTCTGTCATTTTTTATGATTCTGATCCAGATATCAGCACTCAGAATTCGAAGGATAAATAATTTTAAAGTTTTACAATTTTGATTGTTTTCTGTCAGTTTCGTCTGCTGTGCGTTGTGTTGCTTGTGTTACACCAATTATCAAGGACAAGAGAATCCATCCTTCAGGAGGATGAAGAGCTATTTAATAGGGTCAATAAACTAAAACTCGGCAGTGAATGTGCACACAAATTTCATGAACGGTGCCTGTCAAGATTTGCTGAAATTTTGAAGGAGATGGATGAAATAAAAGAGAAGCTGCAGGCTATAAGAAAGAGGTATCACAAGATGTACAAATTAAAGAAAAAAATGACTATCAATACCATGGCGAGAGCGAAAAAAGAAGGTCAGGCAAAAAAACGAAAACGAAAAGAACAGCGCCTGAAGGGAAATACAGAAAGCATTCTTAAGTTCATTTGTCCAAATTATGAGGCCACTGGGGAAGTAAAGACTCTAGACTTCAAAAAGGTTCATTTACTGACCCTTCGCTATGTTAAATGGGTTTGTTCAATAACAACTTCTGGAAAAATTCCTAATTCCATTCAAGGTGACTGTCTCGCTAACCTTAAACGAACTGTAAGGCAGGCAGTGCAAAAGGTTAAACCTGGGTCATCTGTTGAGAAAACACTTTGTAAAGATGCAGAAAGCGGAATTGATGAAGAAGTCACTGAAGAAAGCAGTGAAAAAGAAAGCAGTGATGAAGAAAGCAGTGAAATAGAAAGCAGAATTGATGAAGAAGTCATTGTTGAAGAAAGCAGTGATGAAGAAAACAGTCATGAAGAAAGCAGTGAAAAAGAAAGCAGTGATAAAGAAAGCAATGATGAAGAAGAAAAGAAAGAAAGTTATGAAGGGAGTGAGGATGAAAAAAGAAGTGCAGCTGGGGAAGAAGTTCTGACTGAGGAGGATGCTCAGTTAATGGAGTTATATCAACAAGAGTTGGAAGACAGCCATGCATCTTCAATTTGATCTATTGAACAAAAATTGTTATAATTATCATGATCATTACATTATTATTATTATTATTATTATTATTATTATTATTATTATTATTATTATCATCATAATTATTATTTATTTGTATCATTTACTCGTATTATTGCTTATTTATAATATAAAACTGAAGGTGCATAACTGGCTTCCAAATCTTCTTGATACAACTCCATTAACTGATGATATAAAGAAAACTATTATCTTGATGGTGACATAAAAATATTTTTTATGTATCAACCACAGTAATGGAAATTTAAGCTTAGTATAGAAACATCCCACAAAAACACACCTCAAATTAACACAGTGGTTTATATTATTGTTATTGTTATAAAATGAAAGAGAATGGACACTTTGATGAACATTTATTGGTAATTATTTAAATAGAAGATATTTCCTCTTTTATATAAAAATGAATGCCTGTGCATAAAAAGACATCAACCAATTGAAGAGATGCATTTTATTTATGGGTTTATTATATGAAAATAAATATATAACAAAGTTTTACTACCCACTTTGTTTATAAATTAGTTTATATTAAACAAAAAAATGGCCAGGTGTTGTCAGAGCATAAAGTTTTAACAAAATTACCAGTATTAAATTATAGTAACCAAAGCTTAAAAACTCATAACCCACCCCCCAGTTAAGACTAAAAACAACACAACCCACCCCCCTACTTTGTTTCGAAGATACTTCTTGAATCTTGTCAACCACGCTATTGCTCTGACGATTTTCCACCACAAAGAGTAATACTTTATTACTCTATTCAAAACGTTATCTGTTGTTGATGTGGTGTAGACACGTGTCTCCTTTCTCATTTTAGGATCGTCGTCTTTCATTTTTGAAATGACAATCAACTGCGGCCAGTGTTCTTCTTCTTTCCAAAGAAAATCTGGTCCATTCAACCATCTTCCATTCTGAATCAGGGACTCAATCTTTAGACCTTTCGATGCATCATCTGTTGGGTTCTCCTTGCTGGGAACATACCTCCACTGTGACGGCGAAGTGTGACTTCGAATTGCTGCTAGACGATTCGATTCAAAGGTATGAAATCTCTTTGTTTCATTGTTAAGACATTTCAGTACAGATGTGCTGTCTGTCCAATTTACTATCGCGTCTAACTTGTACTCCAATTCTTCACAAACCATCTTGCTTAACTTTGCAGAAATTAAAGCTGCGGATAGTTTCAATCTCGGAATGGCCATTTCAATTATAGGCGCCAAACGTGCTTTCCCAATCACAAATACACAGTGAATTTTCTTTCTGTCGTCAACAAAGCGTAAATACACTGCAGCTCCGTATCCAGTGCGCGAACCAATGCAATGAAGTTGTACGTTTTGACATTCTCCAAAATCTTCTGGCTTGAAGTAGCGGTTAACTGAAATTTCATGTACCTTGGGCAATTCCTCAGTCCAATGTAGTCACTGAGTTTCGTGCTCTTCGTCAAGGACATTGTCCCAGCCCAGCTTCAATCTGCATGATGTTTACATATATAACTTAGCTTTTATCACGTATGGAGCAACAAAACCAAGGGGACCAAACAATGAATACACAATGGACAGGATTGCACGTCTCGTAGTTGGCTTCCTTTTTACCAGTTCCATGGTCTTCTCGAAATCTGACCACACGAACTTGTTTTTCTCAGCGTCCCATTTAAGACCAAGTGCATTTTCAGTTGGTAAGTTCTCAGTGTCCAAATTCTTTACGGAATCTGCTCGATCGGACTCTGCAGTCTCTTCTAATACTCCTCTGTCATCGCTAAGCCATTTAGGTAGTCGGATCCTCCCTTTGCAAGAATTTCACGGAGACGGTTCACTAATCGGACCACTGACTCGGTATCATTTACAGATTTCATCGAATCGTCCACGTAAATGTTCTTATCGATAGTTTCCACTGTCTTGGAATTAAACTCTTCCCGGTTTGGAATAGCTGTTTTCTTCAAACAGAAATATGCGCAGCTTGGTGAAGATGTAGCTCCAAATATGTGCTTTGTCATCCTGCATTCTTCTGGCTCAGCTTGTAGGTCACCAATCGGCCACCAAAGAAACCTAAGAGCATCGCAATCTTTGGGCTCTACACTTACTTGATGAAATACTCCTTGAATATCAGCCACTAAAGCAACTGGTTCTTGCCTAAATCGGATCAACA
>JAOCPT020507035.1:0-20450 GCA_026546935.2 Palythoa grandiflora
TTATCTTCCTTTCCTCCATTTTGATGGACCCTCGGTGATATATCGGTGATCTATCGGCGATGTATCGGTGGTATATTGGTGGTATATTGGTCGAGTATCGGTGAACTACAAATCATAGACCCTATGCAAAAATGGCGAAGATTTTGATATTCTTTTGTCTACATTCAAATTAGCCCTAGTAGCCTCGTTTAAAATAACAAATTCTTCTGAAGGTTTAACACAAGGACGAGGCTAGTAGGGTTAATTTGAATGTAGACAAAAGAATATTAAAATCGCCATCATTTTTGCATAGGGTCAATATCGGTCGATATATGTATCGGCCAATTTATCGGTCGAGTATCGGTCGACTGCCGGCCGAGTATCGGTCGATATATCGGTCAATACTCGGCCGGCGTATCCATCGATATGTCGACCGACATGGACTATAATACACATGATCCTAAACGTTTATAGGATATTTAAGACAACACGAAAAAAACAGATTATAGAAGCCGAAAAAGAAATGCTATTCTCGCAATAACTTGTAATAGTTTCCCCCTTTTGCTATTTACACTAATTTTGCCAAATTTGCTAGCTATTTTGGATTAGAAAATGTGTATTTTAACTTTTAGCCTCGTTTTCCTATTGTACGTTATTGGTCCTACGTAATCATTCAACCAGAACTTCTGTGCTTTTCATGGCAAAGGACTTTTAAGTACAACGCTAGCAGTATCTTGCATGAAGTTCCTCTTATATCATTGCAGATTTTTTCCAGTTTTTGGTGTTTTTCTTGTAAGTTTTTATAAACAAATGATAGGGATTCATGCAGTTCCTGCTTCAGTGACTATCATTTCTATTCAATTTGATCTCCTTTATAAAGTCTGGTTTATTGCTGATTTTATCTGCAATTTGGCCGATGGTTTCCCCATTGTTGGTGAATTTGTCCACTATCAGTGAAACAGCCTCGGAAATCAATTTTAGAATGTCACTGTTGTTTAAGAGCAAATCCTTTACTTGTTTAAGTTTAGCTGACATTTTGAAGTTCCTGCGCGATTTGCTGGACAATTTAGTCGATCAAATTGATTTCGTAATGCTACAGAAGATTTCAGAAACTGCGAGTCACGAGTTGTTGTTGAATACAGCCAGGCCGACGAGGAATGAGCTATGAGAGACAAGCAAAAATATCCGTAAGAAAAACAGTTCTGTAAAACTGTGGCCTAGGGAACAAACAAAATCTTGAAAAAGCTTTCTGGCTTCCACAACGATATCCGGAAAAAATAAGAATTGCGGCAGATTGGGTTTGATAAACAAGTTTGAAAAGAAGATCTGAACAAAGTTGTGAAATAATGTCGTTAATGAGCATTATGATACCAAGTAGATACATCAGAAATGAAAAGTGATATCAACCCCAAACGTTAAGGACTAGTTGGTTGTAAAGAGGGCCCTTAGCTGCACAGATCACATTGAAACTTTACGTATTATTGTGTAAGCAATCACTAAAATGGCAGTCGTCAGTGTACATACAAGGAAGCTGCTTAGCTACTAAGGAATGACATTAAAGATAGTTTTACAAAGGGTTTTCTGCCCAGATTTTAGACATTGCCGAATAACTAACAAATTCCAGATGTTAACTGGCGTGAAACAAGGACGTCTACATTTGCGTTACGTAATTTCACATTCAGCATACTTTTATGTTATTGTTGGACTTAAAGTCAAAACGTACATTTATTAATGCCAAACTAAACAGTTACTTACTATTATGTTAGTGGTAAAAACGTCTTTTAACTACAAAGTAAGTAATTTTAACAGAACTTTTTTCATGGGCGAGTTGAAAAAACTGAAAACAACTAAACGTTTCAATTCTGGCCCTGATGTATCTTTGGGCGCCCCTGTTGACCCACTAGATCGACAATATGAATAAGTAACAAAAGCTAGTCTTTTCTCCAGCAGCAAAGGTTGACAAGTTTCTGTTTAATTCCTAAACAAGCACGAAAATCTTTATAGTGTAGACTACTTCAAAAACATGACTTGAAAATGTTTGACATAGCGCCGTCGGATGTAACTTAGGAAGAATAACAAACTTGTCTACAACTTCTCGACATATGTTACAGGTAAATTACTGAATTAACAACCGTTTCTTGTTTAGAAAAATACATAAGAACGCACTCGCAATGCTACTTTAGTAAGGCTTTCCAAAATTGTTGTAGTAGTAATCCTTTAGTTTAACAACGTTAAAATACCATCAGTTAAAACCTTTAGTTCGGTTATGTTGTCATTTAATGATTCCGAAGTGTTTGATCATCAAAGTCAGTTTAATTCGTCCCCATTTTGCTTAGTAAATATAGTTGGTATCACTCGTTTCTCGGAGGCGGAAATTTTTGTTTTTTTCTTCCTTTCACCAGCTTATTGTTAAATAGGCCTTCCTTTCTTCGAGCTGATCACAGTTTAAATCTTTTTTAATCAACATTGCCACGACAGTGTGTTTTTGTTTTGTTTTTCCTACTCCTCGTTCCTCTGGTGTATTGGCTTTATCAAAACTTGTTTCTTTGTCAACAGAATGCTAAAAAAGTTTGAGCTTCTTTTAAATAACTAATACAAATTTTCCCGAATAAGATTTTGTGTTTTATAAAACCTTGTGTCATTTCCAGCAATTTCATTATTAAAGAACTACTCTGTTTGCTAGACAGCCAATTAACTTTGTCTCAAATGACATTCTGTAGTACACTAAACCTTTATGGCTATGGGCCGGTTTAGGCTTTGGTCAGATAAAGTGGTTGAGAATGAATTATCAAAACGTTTACTGAAGTAAATTGTAAAGTTTTTTATACGATAAGTTTAACTATTCCAACCATCTACTGAAACTTAGCACTTTGTGGATATTCCCACTAAGTAGTCACCTATTCTATTCACAGGATCTTTTTGGACACCTCTTGCAATAAAGAGTTGAGGTACATTCGATTTCTAGTAAAGTACAGGCTTTATATTAACCATACTTTAAAGTTATTCTTGAGTGCTGGTGACAAAACCAACATCCTTGCATTATATGTATTTAATACAACTCTGTATTTCATTTTCTGTTAATCCTAAGTCGAAGAGAACAAATTGCTCCGGTTTCAAACGGAAGTTAGAACGTGAACTGATGACGTACAAAAACGTTATGATTTGTTTATTATTAAAATCACTTTTGTGGTCTACCCGTGCAACCAAATCCCTGTTTTAGGGAAACTTAGCCAAGAGTTTTATAACGTTCTAAACAAATTTACCAACTTGTTACGATGCTTTGGCTGAAACAATAAAGTCTCCTTATTTTTAAGTTGTAATATTTTACAGTTGACAAAGCTATACAGTTATATTATATAGTTGCACAGATATCTTTAGTCTATGTTGATGGATGTTATTCAGCATAAGCATGGGCGTTATCGAATTCGATTGCATTAGTTTTTCCACTTTTCCTTAGAAACATTTTTGGTCACTCTGGGTATATTTTTCACTTTTCTTACACACAAATAATATTTGAAGCCAGCTCATTCTCAAAATGCTAAACAATAAATCGACTTAGAAGTACTAGAACGGGAGAACATCCCCACTTGCGTGTTGCGAGCCTTAGTTATGGTCATGTTTCTCCAGTTCGGGTCAGACTGATTGATTGAGAAACAAAGGTTATGGGACGAAAATCATTTGGACCACCTAAAATTTATTTTCTTGATACAAAATTAATACAAGCGAAAATTAATCAAACAAAAGTTATTGTTAGCAACTGAGAAGGTAAGAATTAGCTTTGTGTTTCTCACATGAAATGTTTTAGTACAGATAAACGGTAAACCTCTAGTAAGTAGCGACTTAGCTTTCGTCGCCTTGCCGCAACAAGTTTTCGCAAATGTTACCGTTTCAGCAGTAATCACAGGTTATATCAGTATCTGCTCAAGAAACGTTCTTGAATATTTTGAAGTTGCCAGTGTGTCAAACATATAAACAGCTTAGGGAATGTACTAATTTTTTTTCGGACGAGTGTATTTATCTATTTTAATATTTCATACTACTGAACAACATAGGCACAATTTTAATATATGCTTGGGTCGAGCAGAGTTTTTGTTTCATATATATATCCCTCACATTTAGTATTATTGAGTTGGTCTGAGTCTTATATTGAGATGAAACACACTACAGGATTATTTGGCCGCACTTGAAATTCACTTGAATGAATGAAATTGGAACCAGGAATCATCACGCACTAATCAACTCAACTAATCATGCTACGTTGTCAGTGCTCTAGTACCTTATGCTGTAATGGTTAACGCTCCTAAATAGAAAACAGAGAAACGTGCCATGTTGTTTTGAACGAGTGTATTTATCAGCCAGATGGAAAAATGTAAAACAAGGCTCCATATCTGGCAACCTTATACTTCACAAAGTGATTAATAGAAGTAATTTTTAATAAATTTGATAAACTAACAACTTATTTTTTTACCACTTAGAAATAGAAAAACTTTTTCAAGCTGACGTATGTACAAACATAAATACGTGTGGCAAAAGAATTCAGAATACCTTTCTAACTGTGCCTCCTTTTCCATTAGTCTAATAGCAAGATTTGATAGTGGATTGATATCCATTATATAAAGCAACTTCGCCAAGATATTGAACTAAACAAAAAAGTAAAAAGAGTAGACGAGGATCAATAAAGTTCTGTCTGGATCAGGAACTATAAGAATGTTTTATAAACTATTTGTTAAAAATTTAAGTACAAATGCCAAAAGATACCAAGTCAAATGGGAAACACACGATGAAATAAAAATAAAGAAAAACTTAAATGGGAAATCATCTTCCTAAAAGCGTTGCAGTGCACAAAAAGCACAAAACTGAAAAAAATTCAGTTTAAGCTGTTACACAAGAATAATTCCAACTAATGATTTTCTATACAAAATTAAGATCAAAGACTCTGGGCTATGTGATTTCTGCCAAAACAAAACGGAAACATTGTTGCATCTTTTTTGGTCCTGTAAAACAACGCAAAATTTTTGGATAGCAGTAGAAAATTAGCTCCACGAAAAAAAAATTCTTAGTAAACAAAAAGACTAACAACGATGCAGAACACACGCTTCTTAGCTTCTGTAAACTAACAGCTAGATATTATATTCATACGTCTAAAAAATATGGAAAATACCAAAGTATTTTCTTAAACCAATTAAAAACCAGGCCTCTGTAGGGAAAAAAAATTCCTCTCAGCTAAGGACTTTGAGAAAAAATGGAATCTTCTATTTTCACTTAGCTAATTAACGTACAGTCTACCTACAAAGAATGGAAAGTGGAAAACTACCCAACTTTTTGACTGGGAAAAAAAAATGCCGTACCACAAGGACAAGTTTGTATGTATTATGTACCTCACTATCGATTTTCCTGTGTCTAGGTTACTGTAATTGTTTTATGTAAATAAATAAATAAATGTAAAAAAAAAATAATACGAGAACTTTGTCAAGCTGACACATGTACAAACAAAGACGTTTGACAGAAGAATTTAGAACACCTTTCTAACTGACTTTCTAACTTCAAAAAAATATAAGTTCAAGCTATTTTAACTAAATCGGTTAAAGTTTGTGTTAGAGTAGGTTTGTTGATATCACCAGTACCAGAGTGCTCAGTGTGAACTGAAGGAGATTTAATTGACATGGTGACATTGAAAATTCCTTAAAACATTGAGCGCACTTTTTGATACTTCGTAAGTGTGTGTCCTGAAAGACGCAAAACAAGGATGGATTCGTTTGTATCTAGACTTCCATAATGCTCTACTTGGCTCGACGTAATATAACTATGAAACTCGAATTTAGCTTACTTAAGCATTCTTTCACAAGGGACCAATATTATTTCTGAGTTCTTAGAAATTCTTGGCGTGTTTCTGTATGCTGTGGAAAACTCTTTTTCATGACTCGCATGTAGGGCTCAGGGACCTTCAGTACTCCACAAGAATGGCACATAGTTTAACTGTTTGATTTTATATTTATTTTGGTGTTTACCCGGCACACTCTCCTCTCTATTCTGGTGTCCACTTATTGCAACCTTTTCTTTCCGGTTTCTTCACAATCAGCTTGTTCTTTAATTTGTCTGTCTCTTTGATATTCACTCTTGTCGTAAATATTTTTCCTTTTCTTTATGTGATCAATGACACTATTACTATCAAGTTCGATTTAAGAATAAGTGCAAAAGGTGGAAAGTGATGCTGAAACTTAGGTTCCATTTCTCTGTACATATTGCATGCGGTTGATGGCGCCAACATAATATGGAGAACGCTGAAAAGCTCTGCATCCATATTGCAATAACGTGTGAAACTAAAACAGTTGTAAAAGCGTGAAGTGCGTGGATGTCTGCGGTAAATGAAATTAACCAATACGAGTATGTAAAGGGCAAAAATCGAAGCACTTCCCACTGACCAGTATCGCATTGTGTTGATGCTTTTTTTATACAATTTATGTTCCTTGCCCACAACAAACACCGCTGACGTAGTGCAGTCCATGAAGATGTGAGCAGTTGTTGGGTAGAGAGGCATCACAATGGCGCAGGGCTGAGTGCATACATAGCGTGAAAATAAGGAAAGACACAACAAGCAACCACTAATTATGCAGTATATTTGTATACCGTCTATGTGAAAAAGTAGGTTTCCATTGTTAATGGTGATGATGATGATGAAGATGATGTAAATGAACTGATCTTGTGTGGCTTTGTACCTAATAAATAACCATTTCCTATGCTTATCATTTCCTCTGACATCGAGAAAGCGTAAAGACGACGCCTGACGCTGAAACTGAATAACGGCGGACACAAGCAGCAAAGAGTGTTCTAGAAATTTTATATATCGTACAAATCAAATTATCGATTCTAAAATATTCACCATAAATAAAATTATTGTCTTCAAATAATAGGTTTTTACTCTGGAGTCTCGAGTAATGATTTTAAAATACATAGTTTTTAATACTTTCCAAAGTCCTCTAACATTCGAGCTATTTCATACTTTTTTAAGTTACATTTTCTGTAAATCTTTAAAAAAATCCGAAACTCATTGCAAGCCAGTATAATCTGTATATAGATTTAACCTAAATTTAGGACAAATCAATATAAATGCAATTAAAAACGAGCCAATTCTATTTTGTAACATTTTATGTCTTAAATTTCGGCTTGCAACTATTTGAAAATTAAGTGGTTCCAGCTTCATGCATGATTGTTGCAAGATATAAATGTTACATTTCAACAACAAAATCCACCATCCGTAAGCCAACAAACAGACGCAAATATACCCAAAATCTGCAGAACATTTTTCTAACCCGCGATTTGTTGTTTCAAAATCTGGAGAGGATTACAAGCATCAACATCATAAAACTAAGGAGAATTAAGTTTACGTTCTCCCTGTTTTTTTATCAGAGTAAACTTTAAGGACTTGCACAGTAAGTAGAAATCTTTGTGCTTAAATTTACTTAAATGTTCTTTGCTTTTGAAATTGACCCAGGAGACGAATTTAAGTAAGCTTTTCTCTAGAAAAAGTATTTGCTGCACCTGCTATTCTTCTGGATTAAAAAGACTAGGCAATAGTGTTTACAATTAACAAAAAAATGTAGACTTTAAAAGGTTGTCTCTGATCGCCAAATAGAATCAAACCTTATTTGAAATAGTGAAGGAAATCCTCCCCTCTGACCTTAAATTTTGACATTGTGGAGTATTCTTCGATCATTCTCACTACCTACTACTTTGAAACGTGGAAGTGAAAGATTTCTTTCATCCAATATTGATAACGTGAAATGAGAATATTTTATGCAGAGTTACAAAATCTTAATTGAAATCTATCCCTTTGTACAATGTTTTAAACAAAAGACTGGATAAACAATAAAGCATTAAAACATTGTATTGAGTTTGTAGCTTTGATTTGATGTATTGCCTTGAAATTTCTAAGCAACAGAACTCTCCTTTAACACACGGCAGCCACTCAGAACTGATGTTCCGGCAGTATAACTATTAGTATTAGTGTTAGTATATTTATTAGTATTAGTTTATCTATTAGTATTAGCTTTAGAATAACTAACAGTATCCCAGTTTTAGTATAACTGTTAGTATTCGTTTTAGTTTAACTGTTAGTATTCGTTTTAGAATAACTATTAGTGATTATTTTAGTATAACTATTAGTATTACTATTCATTTTAGAACAATTGTTAAGTATTACTATTAGTTTTAGTATAACAAATAGAATTAGTTTTACTCAGTAAAAGTTTTAGTATACCAGCGTGTCATGGTAAAATCACCGAAGTCTGCCTGATATTTCTTTTAACCTCCTACTGCAGTTTGTTAGTCGTAAAAATCTTTCTTACGTATATTTCTAGACTGTTTCGTATTACAGATTTCAATCAATAAAATATATTTTAAGTTATAATTGGTAGTATATTATATCAGGTTTTACTGCATTTCCTGGATGACAAAGCAAAATTTAAGTTACCACACTATATGCCATATTTGGTAAAGACACGTTTATTATTTATTAATTCATAATTAAGAATAACAGTTTACTTCTAAATAAACTAAGTCTTATCTATTAAATGCTTTCTTTCAGATTTTGGTAATAACTTTGGTACATGTCTCCCAAGATGAACCAAAAGGTATAAACTAAGAAAGTAAAAAAAAAGGTTTATTTGTCTTAGCAGAGTGCAGTAAGAAAATTAACAAAAAGTGGTTGCCATAAAAAGTATATTCCCGGTAACTTAATAATATTGATATGTAAACAGGATGACTTTTTATTCTTTATATATTTAACCCTTGGTAAATAACACTATATTTAAATACATGCGAAAACAAAATTTAATTGAAAAGGTTACCCCCATTCATAAAGGAGTTGGTTCATATCTATTCACTAATGACAGATTAAGCAGTTTTAGTTTTGTAATTACCTTGTTCTTTCAGAAATGTTCGAAAAAGTTATTTGTTAAAGACTTATTAAGTCTATTGAGAAACACCGTATTCTACATTAACGTCAATATGGATTTCTGTCCAAACATTCCATTAGTTTAACCTCAACGTATCTTATCAATGAAATATTTTCTTCAATGCTTACTGAAATGATTTTCAGGGAGGTCCTGCAAACATGTATGTATCTATATAAAGCCTAAAATCTAAAAAAGCCTGTTTCAATTTAAACTTAAAACTTTTCAAACTCGTCGTTAATCTTAGGTTCATATCCAGTCAGTTCCATTCTTTAAGACAACTGTGAACAAGTTTTCTCCCCTGTGTTTATAGTTAAGAAAATTTTTGTGCCAACAAAGCTTACATTAAACTTACACTCTTCTGTCCGAACGTAACAAAAGCTATTCGACGTGAACAGTAACGAAGAGCATAAATAATTTAATACTGAAATTTTTCAACATGAATATGTCATTCATCCCCTCGGGGCGTCTGATTTTTTCCAGCGTTTGTTCTGTTGTTATTTCCTCTTAGACTCATGAGAGTTTGTCTCTCTGACGATGCATTATAGTTGTTCGAAATGTATATTACATAAATATGTATATAGACGTGTTAGTTATACATGTTCTTTTTCCTTTCCTTTTTTGGTTTTTAAAATGTTGACCCGTACAATCTTGTTATTAAGTTCTGTATGATTACCCGAGGAGCAAGATCAACAATGCGTAATAACAATGTCCTTTTTTCTGATAACTTTTGCATGTAACCTTTTTAAAATTGTCCGTGTTCGTTGACAGACGTAAGTCAGGGTTCAACTGCTCAAAAAACGATTCTTCATTTGAAAATGCTTTACTTTGCTGTTCTAAATTGAATAGTTTACTGAAAAAATCGCCTCCGGAAGAGGATTTTGTATTAAATGAATGGATCTTTTTGTTGTAAGTAAACAGTTGAAAATCAAAGTCGACTGAATTATCAAGACTCCTGTAAACTGAAATGCAGCGATGGAATTTTCGTCTCTCGGAAAGTGTATAACTTTCAGCCCCGGACTATGACCATTCATTTTTTTCACCAGTTTTTTCACTATTTTTTAGTTAATATTTTTATCCTTTTGTTTTTTAGGAGCTGCTTGCAGTATTTCTTCTTTGCTGTTACTTGTTTCAATGGTCGTTACCTATGCCTTTGCGGTGTTCAGTCGCATGCAACAACAGCTCCACACTGAGAGGAAATAGTACGACTGTTAACATGAAAAGCGCCTCTAGCAAGCGAACTGTACAACTACTTTGTCGAACGGGATATTTTCTCATTGTCAAAGATGATGGGAAAGTTACCTCATCACGGAGGGATAATGACACAGCAAAATATGGTATGTACAGAAATTGTCTTAACTTAAAAGATGGCGTGCGGATGCCTCTCTTACCATTAATACCCATTAATACCTAGATAAAAGCACAATTGTGTGAAAACAGTATCAGTCAACCTTTACTGGCAACACAAGGCAACTTAATATATCAAAATTAAAATATTCATGTGGCTTGTTTTGTTTATTTTAAACTAAAGAAATAATATTATCTGGAGAGAGGTATATATATATATATGTTAGCAAAAACCAAAATCGCAATCTCGATGCATGAAAAGCACATGACCATTCAAAGAGTAAAAACCAGCCTTAAGCTCATATTCTTTAAATTGCATCTTTCCCGGTCGCCAGTTTATTTGAATTAGAGTTTGCCAAAGCTTTCTACGAGGCTGTTTTAACAGTATGTTGATACCGCATTCCCAATGTGATGTTTACAGGTGTGTTTGAGTTGCAACCTCTTGAAGGGCAGGTGATTGCAATGAAAAATCTTCAGACTCACCGTTATGTGGCAATTAGCAGCAGCGGGAATATTTATACTTCTGTAAGTATGTAGTCTGCTGTACGCCGATAGCTTATTATCATTTGTCACTTAGATCGTCTATAATCAGTCTCTTTTTATTTGCTTGTTAGTTTATTTCAATATCATTCAACTTTTTAGAGCCTGTGGACCTGAGTAGTTGCAGTCTGCCGCTTTGTTCTCTGAGTAGAAACTGAAATTGTTAATGTTACCGTTCAAGAGAAATAAAGGTTTAAATCGAAAGTCGAATTTATGATAAAAAGACGGAGCCGAGTGCGGAATGGGGAATTCAGTCAATCAATAAGCTGTAAGAAAATACAAATTGATAAATGGTTGTTAACATTAATCTAACTTACCACACATTTGAAGTTTTCCGTATTCTATCGCCATGAAAAAATAAAATCCCTTTAGAACCCTTAGTGCATTGCTTTTTAAAATGCCAAGAAAACCCTGTTTCTGTTTCACTTAGAAATAGCAAAATGATTTTGTCAAAACAAACAGCACGTGATTTGTAATCCGTATGTTTTAGTACGTCTTGCCGGCCCTGGAAATAACCTCTTGCTCTTTTTCTCATCAGCAAAATCTTACCGAAGAAAACTCACTGAAAGAATCTTTTCATGGAACCACCCATCATTTCAGCTCTTTTAGCTCACTACGTAATGCCGAAGGCATGCAGTTCGTATGGACTCTTGTCATAAAACAGAACGGAAAGGTAAAAACGTTACGCAAAGCACCGAAATCAAAATATTCAAGCCATTTTCTACTGTTTAATATAAAAGTGAAAAGCTCTTCGTGATCTGCTTTGCATCTGTCCGCCAGGCCAAATGTCGAAAGAGCTTCAAAAGATAGATGCATCTGTCTATAGCTGCCAATAAAAAGTACCAGTTAATCTTTTTATATCTGCAAAAAAGCGCTAAAGTCGTATAGACTCTTCCATTTAAATCGTATCCTAAAACTGGAAAATTTTAAAGTAAAAAACAAGATTGAAACTGAAAGACAATATAACATAGTATAATAGAATTTAATATAAGGTAATGTAATATAGTATAATAGTATAATATTATATTATGTTATATACAATGTATATATATAATTAGGTTTTTGTTAGACTGTTGTTTAACTAATATGGGTAAAACAGTTATTAAATTATTATCAGTTAGTTTGTATTTCGAAGTAATAAAATTAAAAAAAGACGATTAGTATCGATCTTCTTTCATTATTCATTTTTATGGTAGATGTATCGCAGCTGAGCTATTTCTGCACTCGTTTGTTTTAAAAGAGTGTGATAATCTGTTAAAAGGATCAAACATTAAAATAGTGAGAACCGTTTGAAGTGTTGAACTTTTCATGTGCCAAATGTAAGGGAAATGAAGATTTGTTATCATTGGTGTTACATTGAGCACATAAAAAGTTCGACATTTGAAACGGGCCTAGTTTGGCAGATTGAAGAAACTGCTAATTTGATCGAACGTCTACTCTACAGAATTTAAAACAAAAATTTTATTGTCTTTTATTGGCAGCAACCGTTTTGGATTGATTACTTGTTGCTTGCTGAACCATTTCATTTTCAACCAATTCTTTGATCCCTAAATTTCAACTGAAAAGGAACACAAACCGTTTTCTGTTTGGGATTTTAAACACATCAAACACAACTAGTTAGAATGAAATGGTTCTTCTTCAGCGTCTTCAGAAAATATAGCGACAAAGGAAAAGCAACAGATGTGAGTTTGGCCTTAAGGGTTTTCAAGTGCTCCTGAAATGGGCCCTAAAATGGATAACAAAAACGTACGAACTCAAAAGCACCCGAAAAAATCCCAGAACAAGCAGAACAAGTTTTACCTTGACTGTAATTGGAGCATACAAGTATGAACGACATTGATTAAAATTCAGGTTATCTTGTGGTTAAATTTTGTTTAGTTTCATATTGGCTCTAGTTCCAGTTGAATCTGCAGATAACTTTGCAGATATGCGACTGAAAATAACATTTCGTGACAAACGCCGTTTCAGTCCAGTGATTGCACAACCTAAACTTAACCAAAACATTTCAATTTTAGGCAATGTTTCTATAAACCTTTTTTCTGCATGACGCGGGTTTAAAGGATTACTTTCAAGGGCGACATCTAAATATCAGTAGCGATACAAACTTGATCAAAATCTTAACAATCTTCACTATTTCCTTTCATTCAAATATAACTTCGGTTAGTATATAACTTCCGTTGTGAATTGAGAAATTCCATGCAATGGCGGCTTGGCCGTTTTGCGAAGGTGTATCAAATGTCAACGCTAAAACCTCTTTCAGCCGACCCACGCTTGGAACACAAAGAATTTGCTGTGTTTTCAGCGCAGTCTATAATTAATAGATTAGGCCTGACGTTTGTCACTCGGGACTGAGAAGTGTCGTATGAACAATTTAATCAGTAGGTATTTTTAGAACGGCAAACTTTTTTACACGATACAAATTTTAATATTTTAAAAAATCGTTCGGATCTTAATTCTTCTCTGCAAGGTCGTAACGGTTTTCGGAGATTTTTATTTTTTCCTAATTTAATAGCTGTTGCCTGTCACTCTTAGTTTATTTGAAAATTGTTATCCATTTCAGAAGCACTTGAAAACCCTTGAGGCCAAACTCGCTTCCGGTGCTTTTCCTTTGTCGCAATATTTTCTAAAGACGCTGATACACTATTTTAAGTGTTGTTTAAAAATAGCGACCTCCCCTAAACGTTAACGAATTTATTCAGAATAAAAGCTTTCAGATTATTTAAAGCATTTGTGAAATAAAAAAGCTAAAAACAAACAGCTAAAAACATTGTTTGCTAAACGTTTTTGTTAATAAAGTTTTCCCTTCCCAAGGTCTGAAAAGAACCAGTTCTACTTTTAATTCCTTTCTTACCAGCTGTGTCACACAAGATCTGTGGATTTTTCTATTTCATCCTTTTTTTCATTCCTTTTTTATTCCCCCCTCTGAGAAAATGAAAATTAGTATTTTGCTGCAAAATACTTTTTAAAAACACTTTAATAAAAAAAGCAAAACTCACGTGTTCGAATCCCGCCTATGTCCTCTTTTAGCCCAAATGTTCAACAGTTAGCCCTAAAAGAGATATTTTCTGCTGTAAATTTGGTATTACAATTCTTTTTCCTTGAAAAATCTGAACAGAATTTTTTTTAATGCAACCTTAAGTAGTTCCTAAATGAAGACATTGCTACTTAACCCAGGGTTAAAGCAGCATTTGAACAACCCAACCCAAGCTTTTAGTAGTTTGCCAATCTATTTTGATACCGAGTAAAACTCAGAAAGCATACATGAAAAAATATAACTAGTAATAGCAAGAGTAAAATAGAGATTACGGGTGGAAAATATACGAATGTGATTCTCATGTACGAGTTGAGAATATGAAGAAAACAAACGAGTGAGCGCTGCAAACACAACGAGTGAGTTTTCTGTTACGCATCAACGAGGTACCGGTTTTACAAAATTTCATTTCCGTGGGTGAATTTAAGTATCTGTAATAAAAAAGTGTTTTGTTGATTATGCACTTTAAGGTTAATTTCTATTTATTTTTATTTGTGATATATCCTTTCTATAAATGGTGTTAGCGCGTTCAACTTGATTCCAAAGAACAGCAATATCACTTGTTTTATCCGAACTTTTTCAATCAAATAAAAACGGTGTCTGATAAAATAACAAAAAGGGGAGTCATCGTGGCAACGATGCCAAACGACATGAAAAACCTTTGCTGTTCCATTTAAGCTCGCCAAGCAGCCTATTTACATGGAGTTGGGGGACCCCAGGGAAGTGAGATCTCCGTCGCCTCTCCATAATTTGTTTTTTTCATTTTTTCGTTGTGTTCACACGTAAGTGTGGCGCCCCACCGCTGAGGCGGGTTTAGTTGTCCCGTTAGCAGAGGTGGGAAACCTCACCTTGCCAGGGCGACTTTCTTGCACGTAAATGATTCAGGTGGAATGCCCCGGCTACCTGGAGTGAGGTTTAGCCGGATAATTGACGTTAAATTCCACACTGAAAGCAATGGCTTGGTTTCGTGGCAATGTTGTATCATTGAAAATGACAAAAGTGAGATATAAGGTTGTAAAAACGCTAGGCGCTGGTATAATTAAAAAACCTGAAAGTTCGCTATTATATTGAGTAAAGTTACGTCCATCTCGACATTTCGTCTGTTTACATAATTAGCAATGGCGACATGGTGGTTAAAAATGTCAATGCTTAATCCCTTGAAAAGATAGCATGTAAAGCGATTGAGTTTTACATTGCGGTCTCTATGTAAACAGGCCCTAAGTTTCAGGAATACTCAAAAGAACTTTTTCTGCAATCGTGAACAGTTAAAGACAGGTCTGCAAAGAGCGGAATCTTCCCCCTCACCCCCCCCACCTCATAAAAAATGATCGGTCCCTTATGCTAAGAAAATTGTTGCAAAATAGTTTACAATGTAAAATCGCTTGACAATAACAAGAGATAATAAATCTCTCTACACAAAAACTATTAATTATAAAAGCTAATGAAGCCAACAAAATTTACAATATTTAACACTTTGTTTATCATATATTAGCAACATCCAATTTCTATGACAATACAAAAGTAATCTCATGAAAATAAGGCGAAAATAAAGTTCGATGCTCTGGATTCTTTTCTTTCCCTTGCTTCTTCAGCTGTTTTTTCGTGGATTGAATAACTTTTGTGGTTTTCTCGAACGCCAAGTCGTTTATTATGTTGGCAGAATAGCTCTTTTTCTTCAGGTGTCGTTCAAATTTAAAAGTGAAGTTGGCTCGTATTCGTGCATGCCATCTTTCTGCGAACGGCAAATGTATTCATTCCGGTTATAAAGCGCTGGAACATCTTTAATTTTTCTGTCTTTGTCCATCGTTTTCAAAAATGTTTACGGCAATCTTACGTCTTGTTCAGTTTTTTGAGGGGTATTTTTGTTGTCTTGTTCTGATATAAATTTTTCTTCCCTCAGCCATTCTTATGTGTAACGGCTCTTGGATGATTTAACCTTCACTGTATACGTTCATTCCTCATTAGTGAAATTTTGTTCGCGTTTCTGATTGGACGAACGATAATCGTTAACGGTAAATGTTATTGTTGTGCTACTGATTGGCTACGTTTAAAATTAGTACGATTTTTATTCACTGCGATTTTGGTGGTTAAATCTCAGTACCTATAAAATAAAGTGTTATTGGCATAAACTAGCTAATAGCACCATTTGAATAGTTTAGAAATAGCAGATGTGAGAGAATGTTTACCTTATTGCCACAAAAACAAATTGGCGGTTTTGCAAACAATTATAACCAATTGATCAAATTTAGTTTAAAGATTTTTAAAGGTTTGTAAGCAATAATTTTTACATCCGGGGAGAAAAACGCAGTCACAAAATTATTACAAAATTGAAAACAACGTGTTTAATTTCTTACTTGTTTTGGCTGTCGTTCTATTTCTAGCTTTTCTTTAACTTTCCGTAAAATTCAATGGGTGTTAAGCATTTAAAGATTATTCGAAATAAACCGGAAGGTGACATGTGCTCAGTGAACGAAAAAGCATCAGGCTAGGGCGACAGACCTGAGTTGTCCAGTCGTTTTTCTGCCAAGATCATTTGCATAAGAGCTTCTGTCTCGGTCTAAACTTATTGTTTTTATTCAAGAGAGATGCTTAAGTACTTGCTGGAGCAGTTTTATGTGATGGGAATCGTTTTGAACGAGTTTGTCAATTCGTTTGATTACGAGAAGGTTCTGCTAGTCAATAACCTGAAAGACGTTTATCACCTTACAACAGTCCAAAATAAGCAGTGCTTGCCTCCTGGAACTACAATTAAAAATTCCTTTCAAGAACACATTTGCCAGGAATTGATGGTTGTTCAATCTAAGAAATTTACTCCGTGATTTTAGTAATAAATAATTTTAAAGCTGGTATATGCCAAAACACTTATTCTAATTCAATTCACAACAACAACAACAACAACAACAACAACAGTAGTTTATTCACCTTATGTTTGAAAGAATTTCGTCAATTTAGGTGGATAGTAGTTTTATGAATTTTCGCCCCGTACTTTCGCTACTCGTGCAGAAGAGATTCTCCCACTATTCACCTCAGTTGAAACAGGGAAAGTATTAATTTTTAATGATCGTAATCAGTGTGAAATCAAACGTATGCTCATTTTGGGACTTAAGGGGTGCCAAAAACGGAAATTTTGTTGAAGGTATATAAATTGGTGTATCACTCATATTTTTATCATTTCATTTCTTATCAAAATCATTGAAATATTTCTTATTTTGTTTCTTAGATGAGGAAAAGTTTGTTGAAAAAGAAAAGAAAGAAAGAAAAGAAAAAGAAACGGCTGGTTTTTTGTACAACCATTGTCAAAGAGCCAGCACTTAATGCCATTGAGATTTCAGATCGAAAGAGTGTGGATACAAGTCAAAAAGTATGTCGCAAAGTAGGTTTAGGACCGCCATTTTTGAATACCGAATTTACTGCTAATAATCAAATTTTATGTACTGTTCCAACTCATTAACAGTTTAATACACGATGTTTTAACCCTAATTTACCCGTACTTGGAGGGAGGGGAAGAAGTGGCCGCACCAACTTTAGTATGTAATACCTTTGTCATCGTTCAAGCAATCTAGTGAAATGTGGTGACTTTTTCTAAAATTTATTCCATATCATTTTAAAAATAGTACAAACCCGAGGCCAAAGGTTAAGAGAGCAGATAGTACTAACTGTACAACCCCGCGACCAAAGTTAGAGAGCAGAATATAGTACAACCCCAAGACTAAAGATGAAAGTGGCAGCTAGTACAACCACTGACGAGCATGTTTCTGTGGTTTTCAGTTACAAATCCCAAATTAAACCGTGTACAAAAGTCTAACTTTCTTGCGCTTCTCACGTGGAAAAGAGAACGTTCTCTATCAGTGTTATTGCTCATTAAACATAAATGTAACAAAAAATGGTCGATTAATTTGGCTTCCATCGGTTTCTTTATTTTGCTTAAGATGGAAAACTCCGCAGTGTGCAAAGACCGGAACTATGCACCATCGAGTAACAAGGGTGAAGTAGGACTCGGTACGGTTACAACTGAGATGAAGAAAGAAGAATTATTGTAAGTAATTTTGGAATATCTAGCTTCATTCCTTTAAGATAGACCTGATTTCACATTTGTGTTTTCGTTGTCCATCATTTGGTAGGCGTTGCACCGGTCCACTGTAATAAACAGCAACTACTACTAATTAGTAAAGACTAAAGTGGTTCGATTCGTTTCAGTCTAGTGGACACCGTTTTGCCTACAACGGTTTTGTGTTTGAGGTCTCCAAATTTCAACAATCGAGGATTAATTTACTTACTCATTCAAATAAATGAAATAAATTTTGAATTGTACAAGTTAGTATGTGTTCTTTGTCGAACGCAAAGAGACTATTTGCTGGTTCGTGATTTGCAAATATTTGCATGGGAATTCTCCAGACTCATCTGAACAACAAATCAACAACTTTTACTCACCTTCCAAACACTTCACATCATGAACAAAAATTATTCAAACTGACCTTGAAACAGAGACTTCTAAATACGTCGAATTGTATTTTATGCGTTAGCCTTCACAAGGCAACGGCCGTATTTAAACTAATGGGGCAAACAAAGATGTTGTTGTTAGCCTAATAAAGCTAAGGCAACGTCTTTACTTATTTTTCAAATCATACTGAATATATTTTAAAGGAAGTGAAAGCTCGCTCAAGACACAAATTAAAAGAAACATCCACCGCCGCCTGCGCCCGCCGCCTTGTGTTTTTTGGCATCATACTACGCTCTGCATCACGTGACGCCGTTTGATCAATCAGCATTTTGCAATTATACCTTGCTACGCAGGCTAAAGTCGCTTTAATAGATCGAGGACAATACTGCGACGACCAATTAATAATATATTTTAAGGTTAATAAACGCGATTCAATCTACTAATTAATCTGAGATGTCAAGACTATAAAGGAGAGTGTTTACATGCGCCACTCTACAAACAAAGTTATTGTTAAATGATCCTCAGCCACTTGTCTAATGAATATTACTTTTGCTGCGGTGCACCGCAGGGGTCCTTACTGGGACCTTTACTATTCCTTATTTTCATACACGCTTTTTTTTATAAGAACCAGTAAATTTTGCCGAGGCTCATACTTCTTAATTTTCTGGCGATTTCAGCCTCAATTTGTTCTTAATTTGTTTTTATTTCTGTGAGCGGTTTCTATTGAAGAAAATACAAAATAAAAGAAGGTATTGGAAAATGAAACGCCTTGCGCCACACATGTATTGTACGACTGAATTTAGAGGCGAACTACCTTAATTGTTTGTGGTGCAATTTTTACAGTCAGATTATGTTTTATGGTGTATCGCTAAGTCTTAGTCCATTTTCTACCACATAAAGTTTCCTACAGCAGTTATCAAGCCTCAGCCTGAGCTTGTTCTTAAATTGTTCTTAAATTTCAATTTGGGCAAATTTAGCCTCGTTGTTTTTATAAAGTTGTTCTTATAAAAAAAAGCGTGTAAAAGACTTTCTCAGTTGTTTGAAATTTTCAATTCCCTCTCAATATGCGGATGACACCATGCTGAGCTGTGCTGTCAATAATTCAGTTAGCTTTGAAAAGCAGCTTAATTCCAAATTGTCACATGTTAAAGCGTAATTGATAGCTTACAAGCTAACACTTAATTTATGTTAGTAATTTAGCTACTAGACAAAAACCACCTTTCATTAACAGCCAAAATGTTAGAATCCAACTTGACAGCATCCAACTAGAGAGGGTGGAATTTGCAAAGGAAGCGTTGGAAGTTGTCCTACATAGAAATCTTTCATGGGCAAACCATGTTGATAAACTGTAGTACTTAAGTCGTCACCGTGCGACAATTTTGTCCACTTTGTTTCTCCAGGTTTGCAGAGAGAGAGAAAAAGAGAGACGTGGTGTTTATTCGTCTTCCAAGTGGATTTATTTTTCCTTATGAAGCTCGCCTTTATATGGTAAATTCAACTTAGTTATTTCAAGCCATTTTTGTTCTAATTTTTATTTTCTTTATAGGTCTTTGAATATTTTTATCTTCCGTTAAATTCCGTTCACTTACAAATGTTTATTTAGGCACTAAATCTGTCATTTAAAACTAAAAAATAAAAGTTTTAAACTGTTCGAAATCCAGAAATATTTATTTTATTAACCTCAAATTTATTGCTGATCATTTCAATATTTGCTTTCTTTTACTGCAAATGAATTGTTAGAATGCAAATGAATTGTTAGAAATATTCGGTCATTTTTGATCTTTTAGTTTAACCTTTTGTTTTAAGCGCTTTATATCAACCTTTTCGATCTTTAATTAGTTCTTTTTTTTATTTTCTTATTTCAATTTATGTCAAAACATTAATAAACATTCTAAAACTGAGACTGTTCACAGAGGTGTCAGATGCTGCTGTTGACAAATCACGTGATACTACAGAAACAGTTGATTTGTTTAAATTAACCACTTTACCGTTGCTGCGCACGCTCACAAAACACTTCATAAAACCAGCAGACTGAACAGGGTGGTAAAGGGTTTTTTCGTGATACGTTATCAGGTCAAAAACAAGCCCGTGATCCGTTATCAGGCAAAAGTTTTATTCGTGATTCGTTATGAAAGACCCTTTCGTGACACGTTATCGCCAC